>NIVC01003274.1:0-177589 GCA_002269645.1 Macrostomum lignano
GAGGGAATTCAGTAACTAGAGGAATTCAGTAACTAGGGAGGAATTCATAACTAGGGAGGGAATTCAGTAACTAGGGGCGGGATTCAGTAACTAGGGGGCGGGATTCAGTAACTAGGGCGGGATTCAGTTAACTAGGGGGCGGGAATTCAGTACTAGGGAGGGTTCAGTAACTAGGAGGGAATTTAGTAACTAGGGGGATTCAGTAAATAGGGAAGGAATTAAGTAACTAGGGTAAAGGAATTCAGTGATTAGAAAGGGAATTAAAAGACTGTGGAGTCACTTTCTTGACCCTACCAAACTCAGTAGCTTCATTTGAGCTATTTAAATGACAGTCTAAGAATTGGGTAAACAGAGGAGTAACTAAACTAAGTCATCTAAAAAGTGCCCCAATAATTTAGATCAAGCAAGACACACCTGCAGTGCGGACAATCCTTTGCTCATCTTAGGCGAAGTGGCTGTGGAAGCCACCAGAGGACGCTGGCATTCAACGGCTGAGTAGCCGCGGCCGCGATTCTGCTGCACTAGCTTCCAGAGCGGACTGCCGGCAGTCCAGGCTAGAGAGTCCACAACGCGATCAACGCACAGACGGAGGTGTCGAACAATGTCGCGAGGAAAGTCCACCGCTTCAATGAGGCTCTCTACGATCTGTAGGGTGGTATGATCGAGACAAAATGAAGGGCGCTGGTACGCTTTGCGTTTCTTAGAGCTAATTGATAGTGCGTGCCAAGACTTTTGAATTTAAGGTCGAATTTAGTACTAGTCTCTGGCAATGGGACAGTCAAGGGCCGATGTACACCAGCACCAGAGGCGCCAGCACCAGAGGCGCCAGCACCAGAGGCGCCAGCACCAGAGGCGCCAGCACCAGAGGCGCCAGCACCAGAGGCGCCAGCACCAGAGGCGCCAGCACCAGAGGCGCCAGCACCAGAGGCGCCAGCACCAGAGGCGCCAGCACCAGAGGCGCCAGCACCAGAGGCGCCAGCACCAGAGGCGCCAGCACCAGAGGCGCCAGCACCAGAGGCGCCAGCACCAGAGGCGCCAGCACCAGAGGCGCCAGCACCAGAGGCGCCAGCACCAGAGGCGCCAGCACCAGAGGCGCCAGCACCAGAGGCGCCAGCACACAGAGGCGCCAGCACCAGAGGCGCCAGCACCAGAGGCGCCAGCACCAGAGGCGCCAGCACCAGAGGCGCCAGCACCAGAGGCGCCAGCACCAGAGGCGCCAGCACCAGAGGCGCCAGCACCAGAGGCGCCAGCACCAGAAGGGCGCCAGCACCAGAAGGGCGCCAGCACCAGAGGCGCCAGCACCAGAGGCGCCAGCACCAGAGGCGCCAGCACCAGAGGCGCCAGCACCAGAAGGGCGCCAGCACCAGAAGGGCGCCAGCACCAAGGGTCAGATGACCTCCCTTCCACTATAAAAATCGAGTCTACTAGCCAAGGCACCCACCTTGAACAGGTGAAACGCGTGAGTGCCGCCTCCAAGCACACACGCTAGCGAGGTGGAGCAGCCGAAGCTGTACAGCACCACCTGGGAGCAGGCGGCGAACAGGCAGGCTAGCAGAGTCCGGTTACTCAATAGAGACGACAATCGAACGCCAAGCTGATCTTCGTCTGGCACTTTATCAGCTTCGCAGGTGAGAATAGCGTCTAGCGTTATGTAGAACAGAGTCTCAGTGAGATTCGCACGGCGCTGCATTTCGTTGCGATTCACGTCGGCTTCCGTGACCGCTAAATCGTAGGCCGACAGAAAGTTGCTGCGCAGCTGGTTCACCTGGGGAAGTGCGGGTGGGGATAATTTGGGTCTGCGACACGAGCAGATGGACTTGGGAAGGAATTCAGCTCGTAAGTACGGGAATTAAGTGACTCAGAGAGAGAGGGAGGGAACTCAGAGACTAAGGAGAAATTCAGTGACTAGAAAGGGAATAAAGTAAATAGGCGAGGGAATTCAGAGATTAAGTAGGTATTTAACTGACTAGGGAAGAAATTCATAGACTAAGTAGGGAATTGAGTGACTAGGGAGCGAATTCAGAGATGAAGTAGGGAATTAAGTGACTAGGGAGGGAACTCAGAGACTAGGGGGAATTAAGTGACTATCGAAGGCATTCAGTGTCTAGAAAGGTGAATTAAATGACTAGGGAGGGAATTAAGTGACTAGGGAGGGAATTAAGTGACTAGGGAGGGAATTAAGTGACTAGGGAGGGAATTAAGTGACTAGGGAGGGAATTAAGTGACTAGGGAGGGAATTCAGTGACCATGGAAGGGTTTCACACACTAGCAAAATAATTCGGTGATTAAAAAGCAGATTTAGATACAAGAAAAGGTGAATTCAGAGCTTATTAGAAAAGGGTTTGAGAATCTGGGGGGACTAAGGCAAATAAATGGGATAAAAGTATCCCACGCCAGTTAACACAGCGTATAAAAAGCTGTCACTCACCTGAGCCCTAATATCATCCCAAGGAGCCGTTCCGAGCAGTACTGCCATCTTAGACAGAGTGGCCTCTCCAAACTCCCGCCTGCGGCCGGCCAGCAAAGCCTGCAGTCTGGCAACGCCCTGCGCTTGTATAGTTGGCGTCAAATAATCTCCTTTGTAGCCTTGAAGCAGCAGTTTTCCGGATTAGCAAACTGTTGCACAATATCAACATCCTCAGTTGCTAGGCGAAGCTGAGCGCCGGCCAACACGCGTTGTAGGCGGGGATTCAAGCGGCTGGCTTCTTCGTCTAGTAGAAGGCGGCAATCACCGCGAATTGGGGCGCCGACCTGACAAATATGCAGTGATTAAAGGGTAGAACAGTAACCAGACTGAAGGATCGAAGGGTAGAAAACGGAGTAGCTGAATTACATGTACAAAGAGGGTAAAAGAAGGGGTAGGTAGGTTAATCATAAAGCGGGGTAGACGAGATGGTAGGTTAATGAAAAAGCGGGGTAGAAGAGGGAGTAGGATATGGTTAAACAGGGGTAGAAGATGGAGTAGGTAGGTTAAGGTTAAACAGGGGTAGAAGATGGAGTAGGTAGGTTAAGGTTAAACAGGGGTAGAATAGGGAGTAGGTTAAGGTTAAGCAGGGGTAGAAGACGGAGTAGGATATGGTTAAACAGGGGTAGAAGATGGAGTAGGTAGGTTAAGGTTAAACAGGGGTAGAATAGGGAGTAGGTTAAGGTTAAGCAGGGGTAGAAGAGAGGGTAGATTAAGGTTAAGCAGGGGTAGAAGAGAGGGTAGGTTAAGGTTAAGCAGGGGTAGAAGACGGAGTAGGATATGGTTAAACAGGGGTAGAAGATGGAGTAGGTAGGTTAAGGTTAAACAGGGGTAGAATAGGGAGTAGGTTAAGGTTAAGCAGGGGTAGAAGAGAGGGTAGATTAAGGTTAAGCAGGGGTAGAAGAGAGGGTAGGTTAAGGTTAAGCAGGGGTAGAAGAGGGAGTAGGTTAAGGGGTTAAGCAGGGGTAGAAGATGGAGTAGGTAGGTTAAGGTTAAACAGGGGTAGAATAGGGAGTAGGTTAAGGTTAAGCAGGGGTAGAATAGGGAGTAGGTTAAGGTTAAGCAGGGGTAGAAGAGAGGGTAGGTTATGGTTAAACAGGGGTAGAAGAGGGAGTAGGTTAAGGTTAAGCAGGGGTAGAATAGGGAGTAGATTAAGGTTAAGCAGGGGTAGAATAGGGAGTAGGTTAAGGTTAAGCAGGGGTAGAAGAGGGAGTAGGTTAAGGTTAAGCAGGGGTAGAAGAGGGAGTAGGTTAAGGTTAAACAGGGGTAGAAGAGGGAGTAGGTTAAGGTTAAGCAGGGGTAGAAGAGGGTAGTCGGGTAGATCCACAGATAACTACAGAGAAGGGTCCAGGACTTGTAGGTCCTCAGTAACACATATATAATGAAATTCATTAAGATTTCAACCAGCTATTCTCACCTCTTTCTCAGCCACATCCGACAGTAGAATCCGTTCGTCCAGATCGCCATCGGACAGCACAAACATCTCGTAGGTGCTATTGAGATGCAGCGAAGAGTGATCAAAGTCGGACGTCTCCAAGCTCAAATAGAAATTATTAATTCCCGTGAGAATTTTCTCCTCAAACAGTCGTTCTAAACTGGCTCGAAAATAATTGGCCTGTACAACTTTGGCGTTGACGCAGGACGCGTGGGCCAGTTCGCACAGATCCTCCAGGATGCTTAAACTGGATCGATCGCGCGGCGCGAACTGCGGGTTCAGCAGATCCGACCTGCTGTTCTTGTCTGACAGACAGACCATGTAAAGCCAGTCGATGGTCACTAGCAGCAGCAGGTGGCAATTGACTAGATCGTCTGCTATTGTAGGATAGAATGCCTTCACCTGCGGGATTGTGGGTTGGGGATTGTGGCATGGGATTATGCATGGATTTGAATCTGTTAGGAGGTAAGATTAATAAAACTATGCCTACAGAATTATGATATACAGTTAATAAGATCTAATAAAGGACTGAAAAGATTTCAGTATTTCAGTATTCTATTCCACTGAAAAGATTTCAGTGGGACTGAAAAGACCACTGTAGGATTAGGAAGAACCACTGTAGGATTAGGAAGAACCACTGTAGGATTAGGAATAACCAATTTAGGATTAGGAAGAACCACTGTAGGATTAGGAAGAACCACTGTAGGATTAGGAAGAACCACTGTAGGATTAGGAAGAACCACTGTAGGATTAGGAAGAACCACTGTAGGATTAGGAAGAACCACTGTAGGATTAGGAATAACCAATTTAGGATTAGGAAGAACCACTGTAGGATTAGGAAGAACCACTGTAGGATTAGGAAGAACCACTGTAGGATTAGGAAAAACCACTGTAGGATTAGGAAGAACCACTGTAGGATTAGGAAAAACCACTGTAGGATTAGGAAAAACCACTGTAGGATTAGGAAAAACCACTTAGGATTAGGAAAAACCAATTTAGGATTAGGAAGAACCACTGTAGGATTAGGAATAACCAATTTAGGATTAGGAAAAACTACTGTAGGATTAGGAATACTCACTGTAGGATTAGGAACATTTACTGTAGGATTAGGAAAAACTGTAGGATTGGAAAATCTACTGTAGGATTAGGAAAAACCACTGTAGGATTGGAAAATCTACTGTAGGATTAGGAAAAACCACTGTAGGATTAGGAAGAAGCACTGTCTGTAGGAGTAGGAATAACCACTGTAGGATTAGGATTAGGAAGTACAATTCACGGATTAAAAAGATAAGTTTTAGGACTACAAAGAATTTCACTTTATCCCAAAAATTAAAATTATATAGATAGGGCAGCAGATAAATGAGCAAAATGAAGAGCCTCCTCACCTGCAAGAACAGAGTCCAAGCCAGATTAAACAAATCATGGCTGCCAACCTGTCTAACCGTAGCGGAAGCGCCGCCCTTCTGCCTGGACTTGCTAGTTGTCGAAGCATTATTACCAACAGTGCCAGCATTGCTCAAATTATCCGCATCATCCGACACATCAGTTCGGAATATTTTCGGAAACACTACAGTCATCTTGCGAAAACAAATAGCCGTAATGCTGAACTGGCGTTCCAGCATCATCATTCGAGATTTGAAATCTGTCGACATATCGACCATGTTAACCCACTGGCGCATTCGGTGAAAGAACTGCATCAGAGTGACGCCAGATAGCTTTAATAAGCGCGACAATGACAGCATACCGGAGCTGATGTCGCTCAGGTGCGTGCCAGACGTCTCGGCGTGACTGCGCTGTTTGACGCAATCGAACAGGGAACAGACGAGCCACTGCATTGGCTCGCCATCCAGCGAGTAGTTGGACCAGACAGCTAAATTCAAATAGTTGAAGGTGAGAATTAAAAATTAAATATCTTTCAATAGAAGCATTTCAGTCTACACATACCTTAGCCAAGGTAAGTTGCAAAATTCCCACCCAAAAGACAATACTAATTAGATGACGAGGCATTCAGCCTTAGTAGTACAGATATAGTTACTCCCGCCGTTTACCAAAATTACGTTAAGTGGCATTTCTGGTCAAAAAGTAAGTTGCATGGTCAGTGTAAACTTAAGGGATAAGGAAATTCTTTCAATGTTTTGAAAGAATTTACAACATTGTTATTGCCTACACCCACACCAATGTAAGCCATCTACAGGAGGCCCAATGAGTTTCAATTCCTACTTTTTAATATGTAATGCGATGTCGCACTTATAATGCGACTTATAAGTAACCTACCTACAAATCAGTCTTGAATATAATGAATCATTTCAATATCCTAATGGATAGAATCAGGAAAAGATTAAGAGTCATTCAAAATCTAGAAGATAAGAATTATTAATAAAGGTGCTAGATCAAACATTGGCAAACTCTAGCCTGCAGGACACATGTAGCATACAAAGACTATCTAGTCCTTCAGGTTCTTTGAAGCTTCTTAGTAGCAATCACAGTCACTAAAAGGTTTGTGCCTTCTTAGCTTTTTTCTTCTAGATCTTCTCTCATCTCTCATCTCCTTTTTTCCTCTCTATTTTCCCTCTATTTTCCCTTCTTTCTTCTTTTCTCTTCCTTCTCCCTTTCTCTCGCCTTTTTTCTCCCCTTTACTTTTCTCTCTATAGTCTATATAGTCTAATAGTCAATAATAGAGGTTGGATTTTATATTTGCAAACATGTATTACAAGCTTGTAAGTTACAAATGTAAAAAGTAACAAAACAAGAAAATAAACCATTATATATTAGATTATAGATACTTGGTAATGTCAATAAATATAAAATATATTAGGGTAAAACATCATCAACCACACAGTGATTCTTCAAAACTGGACAAGTTTATCAGCTTCTATTTTACTACTGTGCTTGATAATAACAAACTTAAGAGCTTAACTTAACCACTCATTTGAAAGAACTTGTAACTATCTGCAAAATGGCACATCCATTGTTTGAAAGTTTTCTATAGAAAAAAAAGATTTGTTTTTATCCAATGAAAAAATCATGAAATTTACATTTTGCAAAGATTTTTGTTTTTCAGCAGCTCCTGAAAAAATGTTTATAACTTTATAATCATGGCTCCATTTCTTATACCCAATGTCTCATTTTATTCAGCATAAAATGATCTATTGATTGACATTAAATGTGACTTCAATTTGCTGGTAACTTTCACATTTAGCCCTGTCTGGTTGATGATGCAATTCTGTCCATTTGGTTTGGTTTACAGATTTGTGCACCATCAACCAGACAAAGAATCATCAACTAGATGGGTAAAAAATGCAAGCAATAAAAAGTTTTTAGCTAGTAAAATAAACAGAATATATGTTTTGTTTTTTCACCTAAATTACAAATCAAAGCAGTTTTTATAAGTTTGTTGTTAAAAAACAATAACCATTTTGTTTTACATATTTGAGCTTTGAACACTGGATTTTCAGACTTTGTTTTGTAAATCTCTGGTAAAAAGAACAGTCAAATGTTTTATTCACTATGTACAGTAGTAAAGCAAAGGCTGGCAAAATATCAATTATTTTCAGACAATAGTGTCAAAAAGTGACGGACTCCAACTTGCTAAACTCTATGGAGTAAATAGGCCCAGCTTATTTTAACTAGCAACATTACTACGCTAACTTTAGTACTGCGGCCAATAACTATCTGCATTTGGTGCCAGAGATATATATGTATTCAGCAAGTAGATGTGGTAGTGGCTTTAAAAAGGTGCTTGAATAGTTTGGTGCATACATGTGCAACCTCCAAAATTCGGTCAGCCGTGCGACTTAGTTTTAACAAAAATGCGACGTAGTTTTTGGCCAAAAATGCGACTTACATATAAAAAAACCCGAAAGCAAAATTAACGCAACTTTGGGTAAACGGCAGGAGTAACTATGACTGTTTTATTAAGCTAAAATGCCTCGTCAGCTAGTTAGTACTACTCTTCAGGTTATTTTTTGGGTGGGCATTTTTGCGACTTCCTTGATTGGCCACCAAATCGGTCGGCCGGATCGGCCGACTCGGCCGGATCGGCCGACTGTTGCGCATGTATGGTTTGGTGTGGGCTAAAGCCAAAACCAAATAAACAAACATGGGTGTCCCCAAGCTGGCTACTCCCAATAGTGCCCTCTTGGTGCCACTAAAAATATTGCCATTACTAAGTAGCACCAGTGCCTTCAAGCAAACATGTAAATGTGGCATTCCATGCCCTTCATCATCCCCAGTGTGGCGCCCCAAGCATAGTGCAAGGTGCACCTATATAGATTGCCAATAAGCTCTATTGTATTTCAAGAACCACTATAGGAGTACATTTACTTTCTGTTTGCTATCTCAAATACAATAATCTATTGTTTCCTTATAATTAACTACTCCAATAGGTAAAATTGAGATATTTATTGGGTTGTGTGCCGGGGATGCTAAAAGGATACCAAAAGCACGCTAAAGCATGCTCTAAAATGTGGAAGAGTCTTGTGTTCTGGGGCTAGCTTTGGGAGTACCTATTGGGAGAGGAGACGATTCAGTACAATGTAGCGCTATGAGGGCGCTTTGGTAGGGCGCAGCCAGGGCAGGGCAGCTTTAAGGTCACTGGGTTGCAGGGTGCTTTGGGAGAGCTTTACCCCTTCAAAAGAATCTCTGCTTGCCCAGCCCTTGGCTTTGCTTTGCTTCTTCCAAACAATATACCAAACTTTAGGGTGGTATACCCAAAGGAGCAAGGCTGAGGTGGTCTGTTCCTAGAATTTTCCTTAAATTCACTCATCCCTATTGGAATAAATGTTAAAAACCCGCGGACGCGCGCTTTAGAAAAGAGTCAAACTATTTTACCGCGCTTTAGGATTATTAGAGATGTTCCGAAAGATCTGCAGTTTTGTCGAAATCAAAATTCGCTAACTTTCCAAAATCAAAATTGAAATTTCCCGAAATCATAATTCAGAAAAACAAAGTTTAGTATGATCAACACTCACTTTTTTACTTTCAATTTACTGCTTAAGCAAAAAGTAATACATGTATATGTAGTAGAAAGTAGTTTATTTTTAGCGACTTTTTAGACACTACCAAAATTTTCACTTCTAAATTTTATTTCGAAATTGAAATTTGCTCTAAAAAATTTCAAATTTTGGAAAATTGAAATTGAATTTTTGGAACATCTCTAAGCTTAATAAATTACGAGTGTATAAGCCCCTTCAACAGAGGTATTATACCCATTTCCATGTATATGTATTTGCTAGAGCAGCAGCCAGTAAGAAAGGGCAGCGCGCGCAGGCACTGCGCCTGTGCGCGCGCTGCGCTTTAGAAAAATTTCAAAAGTGCGCCGGACACCGTCCGCGGTTTTACAACTTTTTCCTATAGGGTCACTCATCACAATGTTTTCAGGTGTCTATAATTATTACAGAAAGTGGACAGCCACCCCACTATAGTTGCACTACTGGTTTTTAGATAAATTGAGGATCTATAAAATATATATAGCTTGTGCCTCTAAAAATCGAAGGCATTTAGGCAGCCACTACTCATAATCATTAGTAATAGCTAGTATTGATTGCAGTAAGGCAAAATTAAAACCACCAGTATATATATGAAGCCTTATTATTGACGCATTCTATACTATGCCATTCATCCATGATTCTACCGCCACCCTTGTTGGATCTTATCCAGTTAGGGTGGATGACTCAAAGCATTGAGACAATTGATAGAGGCCAACTCAATCTTCCAGTTTCAGTTGAATTTGCACATTACTGGCAGCTGAGCTCTAAATGGCAACTAATGCTTTATATGCCAACATGTTGCATTCATGAGATAGAGATGTGATAGCTGTTTGTGAAAGTGCAAAAATGGGCAAAATTTGTAAGAACTATGCAATCATTGGCTGAATTGACTCTGTCTATATAACACTCTATATCTGTCTCTCTTGTATATAAGAATTATAAGCTCACCTTGTTATCCAGGAAAGGTTTTTCTATATTTTGCATTAGGCCAACTTGCTCCTCTTTGCCTGTCTCTTCTCCGCTGGTCTCCTATCTCTCTGCCCATCTTCTCTCTGTCTATCTCCTCTCTGCTAGTCTCCTTCCTCCCCCCTGACTCCTTTCCACCCATCTCCTCTTTGCTAGTATCTTCTCTGCCCATCTCCTTTCCACCCAACTCTTCTCTGCCCAACTCTTTTCCACCTATCTCCTCTCCTCCCATCTTCAGTTTAAAGATACACATACATCTCTAGTTTTGGATGAAAAATGACTATAATTTATTTTTTCTAAACCAAAATACTTAAGTCAACACTTTTCTTAAAGCTAAGAAAGTTTTCTACAATTTTTTTTCTTTGGCCCTTATATCTACAAAATATAATTCATAAATTCAGTTTTATTTTATAAAATATGACTTTCTTGTCTGGTTGATGATGTTTTATCCTATGCTTTTACTAATGAAAGTGCTTATTCCCATGGTCCTATACCAATTTCCAATTTCCATGGTCCTATTCCAATTTTATCCACACAGATCTGTGTCAATAATTTTCAGCTTATCCCCACAGCAGCTTATTAAAATAGCTGCCATCATTCAAGTCTATAGGCCATGTCAATAATTCCAATTTTTATCCACATGGATCCATGTCAATAATTTCTAGCTTATCTTCATAGCAGCTTATTGGAATAAAGAACCTTAAATAAATCTGTTCAAAAACAGTCTTTTTGTTTTCAATGTTTGACAAATCTTCCAAATGAACTACATGTACTGAATACTAAATAACATTGAATACTTTGTTAAAACTTTTTGTGATTAAAAAGGTTAATTTTAAATATTTAATTAGCTGCCGGCTTTGCTTAGAATGACCAAATGACTCAAAGATTGTGGCAAATAAGACCTGCAAAATTCAAAATTCAATACATACATGCGCAACCCCCCTGATTTACACTGGCCATGCGACTTACTTTTTGACCAAAAATGCAACTTACCTGTGAAAGAAACCCTAGAGCAACATTAACACAATTTCGGGTAAACGGCAGGAGTAACTATAACTGTCTTAAAAGGGCTAAATGCCTTGTCATCTAATTAGCACTACGTCTGTATTTTTTGGGGTGGGCATTTTTGCGACTTACCCCTGGTCCACCACAATTTACGGTAGCCAGATCAGCTAGGTCGGCCAGCAGTTGCGCATGTATGATTCAATATATAATAATAATGATAATATTACTATTAATAATGACTATATCAATTTAACGTAAGTACACAAAACTAAACACAAACAACTGCACCATCTTAGCCATGGGGATAAGCTGAAAATTATTGACATAGATCTGTGTAGATAAAATAGGAATTATTGGCACAGGACTGTAGGGATAAGCACTTCCTTTATTAATACTAATAGTAATAAGCAACAATTAGTCTATACTTTTTACTTAGAGTTATAATTATAAAATGAATTTAATAACATCATTCTTTTTCTATAATATATTATTATCAATTTGACTAATATTATTAAGTATTTATAAATTTTTATTTTCTTCAGAATTAGAATCCCAAGATTCCTAACTATTAGGCCCTAGTAATACTATTATTAGGCCTAGTCTAGTGTTCCACCATAGCCTTAACTATGGCTACAGGATCCTAGGGCAAATATGGTAAAATAGGTGCCTACGGCAGCTACGGATACGCCTACAGTAGCTAGCTGCTCTTATGGCTATGACTACAGAAATATGGCAGTTGCTGTCATATTCCATAGATTCCATAGTGTGGATCATGCTAAGTGCACGCGAGAAACTACCCAAAGCTAATTCCCAAAAGCACGCCGACGACAAGCGAATGCACACCTATGCACGCCGATGCATGCCTACATATTTTAAAACGTATTTTAAATACGTAAAAAACGTATTTTAAATTGCATTGTATAAAACAAAGCAACAAATGATGTACAAAAGAAATGATATATCTTTAAAAACATGTATTTCTCATACATTAATTTATTTAATAGTCTTATACACTGTTTATTTACAATAGTTTTTTTCAAAAGTTAAATACAATAATACATATTTTATGTCTGCTTACCATTGCATTGGCAGCTTTGCCACATCAGGTGCCAGGCACACGGCACGCGGCGCACGCCAGGCACGCCAGTGTATTTATGTAGTGTGCATATTGCATGCCAAATGCACGCCACTTACCTAATTGCATGCCGGTGCACACCACTTTTGAAAATGCATGCGAGAAAATTCTTGCGTGTACTACATGACCTACACTATGGCATAGATTCCCGTAGCCGTAGTTATTAATATTAAAAAATTGAAAAAATATTAGAAACAGGTAGAATAAAACAAAGATACTTTTAGTAAACTGTATTATCAACCTAGAATTAGAAACTTATAAAATGTATCTAAAAAAGTACAATAAAAGACTAGCAAACTCTAATTTTAATTAATGTGAAAAAGTTTAGCGTTAGTACTTTCAGTAACGATTAAGTATTGTTGCTCTGAAAAAAGACAAAATATAATCTTACAAGGGCAATTGAGTGTTTCTTTTATTTTCTAACTTAATTTGCAGTAGTTTAAGCACTAGGTTATCTTCTTGATTCAAAATATTTTGTTTTTAGACTTTTTGTTAAAACTATGGCTATGGCTACGGGAACTATGGGAATATGGTAATTTTGGGGTCCCTACAGCTACAGGAATATGGAGAATTGGAATAAGCTGTAGTTTTGCTTATGGCTACGGCTATGGTACATGGACCCTCCTTACGGCGGAACACTAGCCTAGTCATTATTAGTCCCTATTCAATAGATAGAAAACTGAATAATACATAAGGGAACAAATATAATAATACATTCATGCAATGATACTTAATGAAGACTAAGTAAAGAAATCTAAAAACTACAAGCTCAATATTCCAACTTACTTCGATACTTCTCCCAGGCCTCAACTCTTTCTGAGTTTTGAAGACAGAGCTCATCACAAAGCTCATTGAAAGTACGTTCTAAAGGTTCTTCATCCTCGAAGTCCATAGCGCTCCACTAAATTATTGTTAGTTGATAGTTAAAAATCAAAACGCAATTTTACCGAGCAATGCACCTTTTATCTTCAGATTTTTTACGTTTTCCAAGAGAGATTCGCACGGCTAAAAAATACAAAATGGTGGCTAAACTAAAACAAAAGGAAAATGTTTTTTTGAATCAGAATTTTCTTTTTTTGTAGCTAAATAATAAAACTAATTTATTAGTTTTTAATCAACACAAAAGTTTTTTCATTTCTCAGCTAATTGAGCACTGGACTTTTCGCACTTGTGGATTCAAATTCGCAGATGCAGATTATCTCAATATTAGTATTTTGAATAAATACTAAATACATCGGATTATACCTTGGCATAACAGGCTCCTTAAGCCTGAGCCAAATCTACTACTACTACTCAGTAAACTGCGTTAAAATTGAAAGCGTATCTGCTTTCTGGAGAACAAGCCATTTATTTATTTTGAATTGAATTTTGAATAATGGCAGTTAATAATCTTAGCTAGGGTTCTTTTACACTAGAAGTAGGCGGATAGTTGCAGTGCTAGCTATATAGCGCCAAATATTCATCCGTATCAAAAAGTCACAGTGAGATCTTTCTGGACCGTTGGATTAATAAAAAAAATAGGCCTATGGCTATGTATATCGGTGGATGTGTTGTCAAAGTTATCTGATATTTTAGTACCAAAAATTAAATACAAATATTTTTACCATTTTATGCATACTGTACTGTAGTGCTAGTGCAGTGCAGTGTACAGTACAGTAAAGCTTTTTGAATTGCTGTCTATTGTGTGGTGCGTCAAGTGTCAAGTCTTGGCTACTACCTAAGTCAAGGTCCTATAAAAATTGTTCTCATGAGAACTCATTTGACATTTGTCAAAAAATTTAAGTGTATGGATATTTACATAAATTAAAAATTTACTTGCATATGCTACTCTTGGTTTTACCTAGAAACTTAGTTGTCATAGGATTGGTTTTGAGCCTAGGAATATACACTTTACTATTTAGGCCATAGTCAAATACTAGCCCACAGTATAGCTATGGTATACCTAGTAGCTATAAGAGCATATGCTGGTTTAAATTCCTAAGTTCTTAGGCTATGTTTTTGTTTAGATATTGCCCACTGTGCCGACTACCATTGACTTGACTCACTTGAGGGGTTGTGTGTTTGCCATTGATTCAATGTTGAGTCTTTTTCAGGCTAATGGATATCAATTCAATGGCAAACAGTTGACATGTTTTTGACACTTATTTGACATGTATTTGACTACCTCTCCTCTGATTTGACACATATTTGACACACATTTAACATTTAATATCATTGATATTATATATATACGTATGTATATGTAAACATGTGGCACATGTTTTTGTAGACCTTGATCGTGACAAAAACAGAATAATTTATAGTAGCTAATTGCACATTCTATTAATATCTGAAACAAAGAAATGCAAGAAAATTTTTTTATAGATTTTCAGTAATTTTAACAAAGTGCAAAAAAATTCCATGGTAATAGCAAAAGGTTTGGTTAGGTCCAGAGCAACATGTATTTGCTAATTAAAATAACAATAGGCACAAATTATACCATAATTAAATTTGCACTTTGAGTTACAAAACAAGTGCTTAGCAGCATTTATTGAAGGTGCTAACCAAAGCTTCAATGTCAGTTCAGGTTTCTTGCTCTTGCTCAGCTCAGGTTGTTCATGTCCACAGTCAGTCTTGTTATTTAGCAACCAGTGTGGCCAACTCCTTGTCTTTATAGTGAAAGATTCTTTAATCGATTGCGTACAAACAAACAACTCATTTTTAGTATATAGGATTAATTACCATTATGAAGCTAGCTGAAATGTGTTCAATTCAAAACAGAAAGTCTATAAATACAAAAAATATATGTATATATAATTTGTTAAATGACTATATAAATAAAAAGTGATAATTAGACATTTATACAAAACAATATGCACATTTAAGGTATAATTTCTAAAACATAGCATGTTGTTTGCATCTACTGCACTGCATAGAAACATACTCACTAGCCCTACTCAGAGAGGAGTTGAAAAATGTTTGATCTAAAAGGATTGATATATATATTTATAGAAAATATAAGCCACAACTAGTCCTTCTCTGGATATCCTTCTTTTTAGTAACTTTCTACTGTTCTACTGGTTGCTATTATTAGACTTATTTAATCTTAAAGTTTTTCTACAATATTTATTATAGTTGTAAATTATTCATAATAAGCATAAACAGACTAGCAGTAGGAACTAGACCTAGAAGTAGATCTAGTAGATGTGTCCTAGGGCTTACTTCTGTCCTCCAACTATCTTACTAACTGCCACCAAAGTTGTAACAAGGCTATTTCTTCTTACTGAAATTATCCCTCTGCTGACGCCAAGTAGTTACAGGTTTTTAATTTCCCTTATTAAATTTCTATTGCTGACACTAGATCTTGCCTTAATGTTTCTAACAGTTTCTCATATATTTTCTGGGTAGTGTTCTTGGTAGCATTCTTAGTATATTAGTCTGGTAGCATTCTTAGTATATGGTATGGTAGCATTCTTAGTATATGGCCTGAGCGGTCTTACTGGTATATGTACTTTCTCTCTTTCTCTAGTCTGGGCGTTACCAAGATTAGAGGGTCACAGCGATTACTCTTAGTATTAATTCCCTTTGCGTGAATTCCCAATCCTGACTTTCAATACTTCTTAAAATAAGCAACGATCTGAGAATGGTTTATCGAACATTTTTTGAGCTTATAGCTAACGAACAAGTTATCTTTTACTGCCTACAATTCTCTTCCTTTTATACTAGTTGATTGCATGTATTTTAAACAAATTGTTACAAGTTGAAAATATTTTGAGTATTAAAACAACAAATATAAATTTCGTGCTAATTTGAAAAACGAGTTCATAAGAAACAAGGTACCGCTACCACAGATGGAGCAATTCCCCAAGGGCAAGAAGTATTTGCTATATAAACAATTAGCATAACTAGATAACACAGGGCCTAGTATATAGCATAATGAATAATTGTAATAAGGTACATAGTGTTTATTATACCCAAGTTTTAGTAAATTTTGTATATTCCAATCCTAATAACTAGGTGCTTTTTTAAAAAACTCGTATTTAGTGTAAACGCTATCTCAAATTCTTATAAAGTATATATTTTTCGTTTTCCTAGGCTTAATTATTTTTTACATTATCTTTTATTTCATGCAGACAATCAGTGGCCCCCAAAAAAGAGGTGAGGCCTAAAAAGTGAACTAATACAACACTCTCATCAAATTGACATGGATCTGTATATTGACTGTCCACTTGGGCCCACCTTGAGACTGTCTGCATCGCCATGCGACACTGTGCTATCAGTGAAGCTGCGCCTGCAAGCGCTTCTGTGCAACAGTCTGCCAGCCAATCAGCAGCGACTTGTCTGGCGTACCTGCGAACTTGTCAATGAGCGACAACTAAGCGACTATAGCCTTGAATCTGGCTGCACTATTAAACTACTGCCGCGTCTGTTTGCAGGCCCAACTAATATGCAGCAGCTGCCGTCTGCTTCTGCGCTTCAGCAGCAACAGCAGCAGCTCTTAGCTCTTCAGGCTTATCGATTGACGGTGAGGTAGCATTTGGATGGGCTTTATTGGAACTAGAAGGGGATCAGTTTTTGCTCCTATTGTCAGCAAGATCCCTTTTGTCTACCTGCTGACTGAGATTTACCGTTATTTCACACTATCCACAGTTTATTGCACACAGTCCACGCTATTTCCCTGAATTCCATGCTGACTGGGATTTCCCTGTATTGCCCGCTGACTAGGATTTCTTTGCGTTTTACGCTAACTACTTTTTTCTTTATCATCTACCGACTGGGATTTCCCTCCATTCCACGCTGGTTGGGATTTCCCTCTATTCCACGCTGGCTGGGATTTCCCTCTATTCCACGCTGGCTGGGATTTCTCTCTATTTCACGCTGGCTGGGATTTCCCTCTATTCCACGCTGGCTGGGATTTCTCTCTATTTCACGCTGGCTGGGATTTCCCTCTATTCCACGCTGGCTGGGATTTCTCTCTATTTCACGCTGGCTGGGATTTCCCTCTATTCCACGCTGGTTGGGATTTCCCTCTATTCCACGCTGGCTTGGATTTCTCTCTATTCCACTCTGGCTGGGATTTCCCTCTATTCCACGCTGGCTTGGATTTCCCTCTATTCCACTCTGACTGGGGTTTCCCTCTATTCTAGGCTGAATGGGGTTTCCCTCTTTTGTAGGCTTGTCGGGATTTCCGTTTATTCCACACTGGTTGGGAATTCTATTCCACGCTGCCTGGGATTTCCCTCTATTCTAGGCTGAATGGGATTTCCCTCTATTCTGGGTTTCCCTCTATTCCACGCTGGCTGGGATTTCCGTTGCGTTTACTAAACAGCTTATTTAGCTCATCAGTGCTAATTTACTCGCAGATGGAGCAGCAACAATTGCAGCAGCAGTTACAACAGCATCATCAGCAACCGGTGCTACCAACAACAAGCTACTCTGCCACAATGCCAGTCGGTTACTATCTAGTCTATTGCTTGCGCCCATCTAATAACAGGGACGGTATTAGCAGTGTAGGCGGCGGCGGCAGCGTAGGCGGAGGCGGCGGCAGCGTAGGCGGGGGCGGCGGCGTCGGCTTTGATCTGGTCTGCGTGTCCTACTGCTTAGCAACTGCAACAACGTCGACAGCAATAATAGCAAATAGTGCCAATGAGGCCCAGACTTCCACTAGCAGCAGCAGCAGCAGTTCACCCAAATCCCAACCAGATTTGTTGCACATCTCTCAGGTAGACGCTCGAGATTCGGTCAATCCAAGAAGCGTCGATCGTTGCCAAGCTTGTGGACGACGAACCGGTCCGTCGTCGAGTTTCGAATGTCGCTGCGGTCGGATCTATTGCGCCAGGCACCGTTACCCGGAGAGCCACTCGTGCAGCTTCGATTTTAAAGAGCAGGGTCGGCAACTCCTGCGCGAATCGAATCCCAGGGTATTGGCGCCTAAATTGCAGCGCATCTGATTTTTGCAATGCGCATGCTGGACTTTGGCGGGGCCGCAACGGACTTTGGATACGCTTGGTTTGTTTGAATGCTTCACGATTGGGACTAGGGCCAGGTTAACACCTGGAACCAGTGATAGTTGAACACCTGGAATCAGTGATAGTTTAATACCTGGAATCAGTGATATTTGAACACCTGGAATCAGTGATAGTTTAATACCTGGAATCAGTGAGTTTAACACCTGGAATCAGTGATAGTTTAACACCTGGAATCAGTGATAGTTTAACACCTGGAACCAGTGATAGTTGAACACCTGGAATCAGTGATATTTTAACACCTGGAATCAGTGATAGTTTAATACCTGGAACCAGTGATATTTGAACACCTGGAATCAGTGATATTTTAACACCTGGAATCAGTGATAGTTTAATACCTGGAATCAGTGATAGTTTAATACCTGGAATCAGTGATAGTTTAACACCTGGAATCAGTGATAGTTTAACACCTGGAACCAGTGATAGTTGAACACCTGGAATCAGTGATATTTTAACACCTGGAATCAGTGATAGTTTAATACCTGGAATCAGTGATAGTTTAATACCTGGAATCAGTGATAGTTTAACACCTGGAATCAGTGATAGTTTAACACCTGGAACCAGTGATAGTTGAACACCTGGAATCAGTGATATTTTAACACCTGGAATCAGTGATAGTTTAATACCTGGAACCAGTGATATTTGAACACCTGGAATCAGTGATATTTGAACACCTGGAATCAGTGATATTTTAACACCTGGAATCAGTGATATTTGAACACCTGGAATCAGTGATAGTTGAACACCTGGAATCAGTGATAGTTTAACACCTGGAATCAGTGATAGTTTAATACCTGGAATCAGTGATAGTTGAACACCTGGAATCAGTGATAGTTTAACACCTGGAATCAGTGATAGTTTAACACCTGGAATCAGTGATAGTTTAACACCTGGAATCAGTGATAGTTGAACACCTGGAATCAGTGATAGTTGAACACCTGGAATCAGTGATAGTTGAACACCTGGAATCGGTGATAGTTGAACACCTGGAAACTGTAAAATCAAGCTAAGCGTGACCAAGTATCCAACTGTGAAGCACCGCCCTGTCTAGAGCACCATGGACCATATTATATACTGAAAAGATTTGAGTTCCCAATGCCAGATACAGTTGGAACTGAGCTCAAATTTCAGGCAAAGCTTATTCTTGCCATCGGGCAGGCAAGCATACAAATTAGCAGCTAAAAGACTGTGTCGCTAATTATATGTTTTAGCATTATGCAAATTGGCGCAATACTTACATTAATACCGACTATGTACGCCTTCGGTGCTAATATCTAATCTTGCGCATTATTACTGGAATTCTGCAACAGCAGCTCAGGTGAAATGGGTACAAAAAGCATCTCAGTTTTATCTGCATATATTCAATTATCCTGATTTACTTTCGTTGCCATGCAATATTTCGGTTGCATTTTTATTCATCATCATTTTAATTTTTATCCTTCCTTAACTAAACAAAATTATTTTATCCGGTGTTTTAATTTTCAATAAGTTTTTAACGAACACAGAAAAACAAATTAATCAAAAGCTAGCAGAGAAGTATGGCAGACGTGTAAAAAAGCCATCGTTGCATTTTCTGTTTAATGATCAAAAATATCTGTTCCCAGAGCAAGTGAGGCCATTGTCGCAGCTGTTTGAGTGCAAACGCGCACCTGTACACCCCTCTTACCACGTCAGGAGGCCGAAGCTCCTAAAATGCAGAGTTTCAGCGAGCAAATGTATTATTTACTATCCAAGTTAATAACTAATTATCGCCCCAGACCTATTTCGGAACGCGCGAGCTCCATCCAAGCCAACAGTTTTGTCCACAGTAAATCGGCATTGTTGCTCGGAAGCATTTTAATTTTTCTATTTACAACTATCAATAAAGAAAGATGATTGCGCGGTCTTTTTGAGCGGTCTTATTTATTTATTGAAGTGGAATCATCTAGTGTATCAAGTGGCAGAGGAGAGAGAACAGGAAAGAGGAGATAAAAGGAGAGATAAGAGATAGAGAGTAGGTAGAAGGTGCCCAGTAGAAAGAACATCCCGCCTAATGTTCCTAAGGTCCGTATTTGGCTGGGCAAACGGATTTTAGACGATTTTTTTATTTTACTTTTAAGAGCTGAAAAGAGAACCAGAGCGGTCCGGATTGCTATTGTGAAGTTTCAAAGGACCCCCGAGGGCCGGAGTTAGCCGACCACTGTGCTCAACTATCAACAATTTATTCCAGCTCCCTATAAGATATTCATTTCACATTCTTCTTGATGTGTTCCTTATTACCAGAATTTCTTTGTAATCAAGAAACAATCACTTCTAGCACTTAGCTAGGCAACCCAGTTATCAATTGAAGGTACTGCTTACCTTGACTTCGTATGAGATATCTCTTCAGTAGTTCTCGTTGTAGATCTCACAGTAGATTTCGTCCATTGTCTTCCGGAAGAATAGGTATGAATCTGTTGTTCTGGTCCTGCTTCTCCTGGTACTTCCGATTCCGATGAAGTAGTTTCCGGCCGGTATCTGCAGTCAGGACTAATCAGAGGCCTCGTATCAAACAATGGGTACCCTGCGCCGAATAGCGGTTTCTCTTTAGCCTTCTCCTTCTAGTAGTGCCTCTATGCACTCTAGGTATTGCTCCGGTAATCTCTAATAGATTCTCTAAGATCTATTAGAGTAGTCCTTCTGGCGACTACTGCCACTAGAGTCTCAACAGACTAACACTATAACAATAGTGAATCGACTCAACATTCAACAACAACTTGACCGAGTCTCGATTGACTTGGTGATCAAGAAGTCTCGCTAAGGACTTTCTCTTTGGAGCGCTCCTCTTCCGTGGGGAGAATGGCTTTGAACCGCTTTGGGCCGCTTGTATTTATAGACGATTTCGTAGGCCAAAATAGTAACATGACTAATGTGCTAAAATAGCAAAGTGATTCATCTGCTATAAATAGTAACATGATTCATTTGCTAAAAATAGTAACATGAATCATCCTTAAAGTTTAGGTGCGCATGCGTGCACTTAGTAGCATTCTACAATTGTCAATTTACTTTTGCGGGAGGTAGAACACTCTACATTCTCTCGCTACTTGCTAGTAGGCGTTCGATTTTAAAGTTTGAATTTCCATCGATAGAGAAAGTTAGAAACTTTTCTGATAAAAAGTCTGTCAAAACGAAGACCAAAGAAGGCAAACAATTACTGACAAAATAGTCGCGAAAAAACATCGGAAGCGCGCAATTCTTTTAGGCATTTATTATTTATTCCATTGACTTCAATTGACATTCGAATTTGAATGGTTTATATGCACAGTTTACTACTAATAGTACATTTAATTTATAAAGAGATATAATATAATGATTGGTCCATCATTAGGGTGTTCAAATAGCTCAGAAAACAACTTAATTTACAGTATCCTGATAGCAAAGGTAATTATCGATAGTAAAAGTGTTGCATAATTATCAAGACTGCAATTAAAACAAAATCTTCACATGACTAAAGCAAATTAATTGTATCAAAGAACCAGAAAAAATGCCTAACAATACTAGCCGGGTCTGGAACTATTAACTAAAATTGCAATGTACATGTACTATTCGAATATATCGATATTACAAACGCACTTGTTCGACCAGTCTGATCCAGGTGACTATCAATATAAAACCAGGGTTAATATGACCTACGAGCGTATGCTGAGAGCGTAACATTTGATGACGGGTTGAGAAACGTTTGAGGAAGGGAGATCTCGCACAGAAGAATAAGATCTCAGAGTCTCCAGTGAGATCTTAGAGTCAAGTGAGGGATATCTCACAGTCAGGTGAGTAAGATCTTGAGTCCGGTGAGATCTCACAGCCAGGTGAGTAAGATCTTGAGTCCGGTGAGATCTCACAGCTAGGTGAGTAAGATCTTGAGTCCGGTGAGATCTCACAGTCAGGTGAGTAAGATCTTGAGTCCGGTGAGATCTCACAGCCAGGTGAGTAAGATCTTGAGTCCGGTGAGATCTCACAGTCAGGTGAGTAAGATCTTGAGTCCGGTGAGATCTCACAGTCAGGTGAGAGATCTCAGTCAGGTCCTGATGAGAGTCTCGAACACCGGTGTAAAAATCTTCGAAGTTCTACCAGCCGTCAAAGCATTGAATATGTAAGCTCAGGCTCAAAGCACCGCTTGCTAACTGACAAATCACGCATTCTCCGGAACGACAGTCGCCGCCACCGCCACAGGAGCAGCCGTGGCATCTTCAGCAGCCCGGCCGCCTCGCAGGTCCAACAGTCCGGCCAGCTGGCAATCGCCACCCAGCCTCTCGTCGACATCGTAGATGGCCAACTGTCCGACGTCGCCGGACATTGCGCACAACAATCTCAGCTGCCGGCCAATGTAAGCCAGGGCGCAGACGGACCGGCCTGGACCCGAGCGACTGCCCGTGGACAGTCTGGCTGTGGCGAAGTCGCGGTCCTGTGACAGGGCGGCCGGCAGATAGGCAGAGGTGGCCCGGTAGGCCCAGCTAGCCCAGGATTGCTGCTGATTCGCCTGCTGTTGCTGCTGCTGCTTCTAGAGGAGAGTTAGAAAAAGTTTTATCGCATTTGAACCAACATCAATATAAAGGACGACCCTGCAAAATACAAAACTGACTCTACAGACACTGAGAAACAGACCCTTCAAAAATGGAAAACCGACCCTGCAAACTGCAAAACAGACCTTTAAGACACTGAGAAACAGATCCTGCAAAACACCGAGAAACAGACCCTACAAAACACAGAGAAACAGACCCTGCAAAACACAGAGAAACAGACCCTACAAAACACTGAGAAACAGACCCTACAAAACACTGAGAAACAGACCCTACAAAACACTGAGAAACAGACCCTGCAAAACACAGAGAAACAGACCCTGCAAAACACTGAGAAACAGACCCTGCAAAACACAGAGAAACAGACCCTACAAAACACTGAGAAACAGACCCTACAAAACACTGAGAAACAGACCCTACAAAACACTGAGAAACAGACCCTGCAAAACACTGAGAAACAGACCCTGCAAACACAGAGAAACAGACCCTGCAAAACACAGAGAAACAGACCCTGCAAAACACTGAGAAACAGACCCTGCAAAACACTGAGAAACAGACCCTACAAAACACTGAGAAACAGACCCTACAAAACACTGAGAAACAGACCCTACAAAACACTGAGAAACAGACCCTGCAAAACACTGAGAAACAGACCCTGCAAACACAGAGAAACAGACCCTGCAAAACACAGAGAAACAGACCCTGCAAAACACTGAGAAACAGACCCTGCAAAACACTGAGAAACAGACCCTACAAAACACTGAGAAACAGACCCTACAAAACACTGAGAAACAGACCCTACAAAACACTGAGAAACAGACCCTGCAAAACACTGAGAAACAGACCCTGCAAAACACTGAGAAACAGACCCTACAAAACACTGAGAAACAGACCCTACAAAACACTGAGAAACAGACCCTACAAAACACTGAGAAACAGACCCTACAAAACACTGAGAAACAGACCCTACAAAACACTGAGAAACAGACCCTGCAAAACACAGAGAAACAGACCCTGCAAAACACTGAGAAACAGACCCTGCAAAACACAGAGAAACAGACCCTACAAAACACAGAGAAACAGACCCTACAAAACACTGAGAAACAGACCCTGCAAAACACTGAGAAACAGACCCTGCAAAACACTGAGAAACAGACCCTGCAAAACACTGAGAAACAGACCCTACAAAACACTGAGAAACAGACCCTACAAAACACTGAGAAACAGACCCTACAAAACACTGAGAAACAGACCCTACAAAACACTGAGAAACAGACCCTGCAAAACACTGAGAAACAGACCCTGCAAACACAGAGAAACAGACAATAGACCCACCTCCAAATGCTGCTGCTGCGGATCAAGGCAGAACACGTGCAGAGTCTCAGTGTTGGAGCAGCAGGCCAATAAGCTGCTGTCCCGACTGAAGGCCAGCGAATGCAGCTGGACGCAGCGCTTTACACCGCGTCGGAATTCAGCCACGCGTTCGCCATCTGGCACAGAGTAGACCCGAATCACCGTGCCCTTCTCCGAGGCGGTGGCCAAACGAGTGGCAGTTGAGTTGAAAGCTAGCGCGGCTAGCGGACTGTTGTGAGCGGGTATCTGGGGGCAACAGGGGAGGGGGGCGTTGGGCATCACCGTAAATGCAATTAATAATTCAGATCCCAAATTCTAGGACAAAGATTCCTAATCCGGTGAATTAGATTCCTAATCCGGTAAATTAGATTCCTAATCCGGTGAATTAGATTCCTAATCTGGTGAATTAGATTCCTAATCCTGTGAATTAGATTCCTAATCCGGGGATTTAGATTCTTAATCCGGTGAATTAGATTCCTAATCCGGGGATATCTAAGCCTAACCTGAAAATATTAATGCCTAATACGGGGACATCAATGCCTAATCCGAGGATATTAATGCTTAATCTGCGGATTTCTTTTCAAAGCGCAGCTCAACTTAGCAAAACAAACTAAACTCACAGAGCACAGCTGCCTTAGCGCCATCGCGTCAAACACTCTGGCCTCGCCGGTGCCTCCGCTGCCATTAGCAGGATAGGCCAGCATGCAGGCGTCCTGGTCAGAGCACAGCGCGCACAGGCCCTGCCTATTGCCTGTTGAATCGCGCACCGTGTGCACCACCTTCATGTCCTGCAGGCTGTGCAGATGGAGCGAGTCCGCTAAACAGACAACCAGACGCTGACGGCTGAGGCGGACTGTCAGCACCGGCTCCTGAAGGCAAATTGGTCAGGGAACAACTAACAACCAAGCTAACTAGCAAACTAACAACCGAACTAAAAAGCTAACAACCAAGCTAACTAACAAGCTAACAACCCAGCTAAGTACGAGCTAGCAAACTAACAACCAAGCTAACTAGCAAACCAACAACCAAGCTAACAAACTAACAACCAAGCTAACTAGCAAACCAACAACCAAGCTAACTAGCAAACCAACAACCAAGCTAACTAACAAACTAACAACCAAGCTAACTAACAAACTAACAACCAAGCTAACTAGCTAACTAACAACCAAGCTAACAATCAAGCTAACTAACAACTAAGCTAACAATCAAGCTAACTAACAACTAAGCTAACAATCAAGCTAACTAACAACCAAGCTAACTAGCTAACTAACAACCAAGCTAACAATCAAGCTAACTAACAACCAAACTAACTAGCAAACCAACAACCAAGCTAACTAGCAAACCAACAACCAAGCTAACTAACAAACTAACAACCAAGCTAACTAACAAACTAACAACCAAGCTAACTAGCTAACTAACAACCAAGCTAACAATCAAGCTAACTAACAACCAAGCTAACTAGCTAACTAACAACCAAGCTAACAATCAAGCTAACTAACAACCAAGCTAACTAACAAACTAACAACCCAGCTAAGTACGAGCTAGCAAACCAACAACCAAGCTAACAAACTAACAACCCAAATAACTAGCAAACTAACAACCCAACTAACTAGCAAACTAACAACCCAACTAACTAGCAAACTAACAACCAAACTAACGAACAAACTAACAACGAAGCTAACAACAAATCCCACCAACCTGATAGTTGCAGCTGCAAATCTCTGTACCCTTCTTAAAGTGCATAACCCGCAGGCGACGCGGCTGAGCAAGCATAACAGCGGCCACTAACGAGCTGGAGTAGTGCCGCTCAACTATGCTCACAGCTTCGCCGCACCAGCGATGCAGCTCATCAAGCTTATCACCACTAGATGACACAGAGTACAGCGCATAGCCATTGCTTAAGCCTACAGCTAGGGAGCTGCAGTCCTGATTGAAACTGACATGCAGAACAGAGACTGAAGCACTTTCAACTGGCGCTGCACTGATGCCAGCCGAAGCGCCGGAGCTGCTGTGAGGCTCCTGGAGAGATTAATTAATAATTAGTATTATAAATAAGTTTTTGATAGTCAAAGCAATAATCAAAGTCTTCACATAAAACCTAGACTTAATTAGAGATGAGTCTTCTGTGAGATTTTCAAAAGAAATTAGAGTGATATCCCATTAATTCAAAATGTCTACCTGCACATAGTACTAGTTAGATGACGAAGCATTTAGGCTTATAATACAGCAATAGTTACTCCTGCTGTTTACCAAAATAATGATCAGGATAAAGCAACTTGAGATTAGAATATAAATTCTTGTCAAAGATCCTAGGATTTTGGAATGATAGGGTACAGCTAGGTTTTATGATTCAATTTTGCATATGCATAAATAACCCCCAAAATTATACTGGACATCACTAAGTTTTACAACTTACCCAAGAACAAAATCACAAAAATATTCAATGTGTTGTCAAGGAGCATGTCAAATTAGTCCCAAAATAGAAGCAATATATTGTAGCAACACTGTTTTACTATTATATCTCTTTATTGAACTAGATTTTTCATAATTTTATATAAATTGCCAGCTCAATAAAGGGATCCAATAGGTAAAGAACTGCTGATTATCAATAATAAAGATATGATCTTTATGGCTAATCACAAAATCTTAAAATTGAAATTAAAAAATGTATTTTATAGCTTTTCCCAATTCTTGAGTTTTTATTTTATCAAATATTTATTTGTTATCATAACAAATATATACCATTTGCAGTGTACTTGGTATAATTTCTTGAACTAGTATGCCTAATATAAGAATGGCTAATATGACATATTTATCTTTGATAGGCCCTATGACCTATCTATCTATGGTTATATCCAAAGAGCCATTTTCTAAACCTATTTTTTCTTTCTTTCTTTATGTTTTTATATTATATTATTTTTTTTGGCACTTTTGGTTCTATTCATATTTTAGTGCTTAGTTTATTAGTTTTGTAACATTATCATATATATCTATTTATATTTTGGATGCCAATTATATATTAGCTAACCAGATATGCTAGGAAGATAGAGGGTAGGTGTTGCATATATTATTATAAGATTTAGTATAACTAAAAACCTATTCAATTATAATTATAGCTAGTAAAAATAACTAAAATATATATAGGCATATGGCTATAGGCCTATAGCAACCAAGGGTGGATTTAGGGAGGGGGGCTTGACAAAACATATTGTGCCCCTAAACTTGATTTTGCCTCCTACATGCATTTTTTGCATCCCCTAGCTTAAAAATTAGCACCCTTTATACTCGTGTTGCCACCCCAAACTTGGACCCCCCCCCCCAAATGAAACTCTAGATCTGCCACTGATAGCAATATTAATAAAGACATCTTAGTCTTGATTTGATTTCTTTTTATGTCTAAAGATTAAAAAAGTCAAATATAGGGCCTACTCTTATTATTACTGTGTTGATTTATTTATTGTTATCTCTCAGTCAGTCTTACTTAGGTGGAGACTAGAAAAAAATCAAAGGGGTTAGAATTTAGGGGACCAAGACCAATTCTATGTACTCTAACAGATTGCCTCATTGCTGACTTGCAAGCATTTGAGCTGACTAGCCTACTTAGGTTGCTACTGCCTAACTGGACCCCTTCTACCTATTCTACAAATGTATGTGCATATATGCAATGGGCCTCCTTTCTGCATCTTATTCTTAATATACTACTATATATACAAAAACTACAAGGTATGCATAATGCCATAATTTGAAGAAAAAAATATTCATAATTGAAGCTGTGGAAACATACAAAAAGAAACCAGATCAGATTAGCTAGGCCTAGGCTCTCAGAAACAATCCAAGTAACAGTTGTTAGGGCCTAGCTAATAAAAGTAGGCAAGTGAAGAAATAAAACTAAGAGTCAGGCGTAGAGCTAGGCTACAGACATTGGTCAGTCAGGTCACAGGCCCATCCCTGATAACTTTAAAAAAGCTAGGCCTACGCCTAGATAAGCCTTTGGATAGCCTTACGCCTTTGGCTTTGCCTTTAGTAAGCTAATACATCAGATAGTAGGCCCTATAGTATTACCATTGCATTAGGCGTAGGTCCCCTAGCTAATGTAACAGCTGAAATTCTTAGTTCTTTCCGATGCGCTTGGCTTGGCCCATTGCTGCTGAAATTTTAGCAGTTGAAACCGAGGCACCGCCTAGCTTTAGCTACGAACGTACATGCATTCCTGGAATCACGTGAGAAATTGAGAAATTATAATTTTTGCGCTTGTATTATCGTGACCACGTGACAGAATTGTACCTTTATAATTTTTCAAAGTTGTACAGCGGCTGTAAAAAAGCAAGATCTAGAGGCCGCCAGCTTTAGGCAGCTATTTTTAAATATTCTAGCATGCCTAATATTCAATTTTGGCTTGTGTGTACTTGTGTATAATTTCGCACAAGTCTACTTCTGGGCGAAATCAATCTTACACGTATATATCAGAAACACCATATGAAAAGTCACGACAGGACCTACTACATAGTGTCTTTTTGCTCTTGCATGTTTTTTATAGAAATAGAGTTATCATTAACTTTTAGCTAATATTTTAAATTAGAAAGATAGATAAAGACAGACAAGACTAAGCTAGTGAGCTCTTGCGCAAACGCGCTCGCGAAACAGACGGGGGGCTATAATTAGAATTTTGTACACTACACCCATTAAGCGCGGCGGAGCCCGCGGGAGACAGCGGTGTCGGAACCGGGGTGGGGGGGCTGGAGCCTCCCCCCCCCCACTTTTTAGCATGATCCTGCAAGTGCCCTTTTAGAATTTCGAGCAAGTGTCGGCCGGTTTTCGGCTTTGGCTTTTCTTGAAGCTAATTAAGGGTACCAGCTGATATAATAGTTCATGTTGTTCTCAATCCCATTCCACTACTACAGTTTCTATCTAATGTGCCGAAGCCTAGTGCTTTTAGTCAGTAAACTTTTTACCTCAATTGGGCCAGATTGAGCTAGAACAGCGCAGGACTGCCCTTCTGGGTCCGCTTCGCTCGGCCCCCTAAGCAGCGAAACGCGCGCCCAGGAGTCCCTGATGACTGCGGGCTATAGTAGAGCGGATAGGGAATAGAGAAGAGAAATACGAGCGCAGGAGAAAGGAGAGGCGAAGGAATAAAGGAGAAGAGAGTAGACGAAAAGAGAGATAAAATAGGAGAGGTGAGAGATGAGAGGGGAGATGAATGAGGAGAGGAGAGTCGAAATATAAGAGAGAGGAGAGAAGAAGAGGAGAGAGGAGGGAAGGGAAAAGAGAATGGAGAGGAAACGGGAGATGAGAGGAGAGGCAGAGAGGGGAGGAGATGAGAGGAGAGAAGAGAGGTGAGATGAGAGGAGAGAAGAGAGGTGAGGAGATGAGAGGAGAGAAGAGAGGTGAGGAGATGAGAGGAGAGGAGAGGAGAGGAGAGGACAGGAGAATATGAGAAGAGAGAGGTGAGGGAAGAGAGAGACACAAACATAGTGTGGGCCGGATTGCTATATTGTGAAGATTCAAAGGACTCAACCCGGCGGTAAAAATCACGTCGAAATGACGTCGATATTCGCCTTTCAAAAACTTGCGACAAATGAGTAGTCGTTTGAACCTTCATTTGACGTCGAAATTTCGATATGAAATTTTTATCTTCTTTTTTGCAGAAATAATTATTAGTGATATTTGAAAAATATTTTTTCAACGTGATTTTCAGTGTATTGAAAGGATCAATAAATTCAGTAAAACTGACACAACGTTTTTTTTGTTTCAACGCATCGCGAGATACACCTTTTTAAAAATATCGCCATGCTGAATGTCGATCTATTATTTGTCAATTGCAGACTTCCAAATTATTTTACTGCGATTCATACGTAAATCTTTAACGTAAATTTTCTGTAACAAACATGGCAATTCATATTCTTTAATTGCGTTTCATTATTTTTTCGATAATTAATGTAATATACAATTTATGCGTTTAAAGTTCGATGTTTTATAATACTGTTGCTTATAGGACGGATAGGTTTAACTTTTTATACAGGATAAGTGAATTAATAATAAAGTAGCCATAAATTAGCAACTTTTTACGTTTTAGTACAGCTTATTGGAAATTAATAATAGTGTAATATTTAATAAACAATAATAGATTAGCTTTTATAAATGTAATAAAAGCACAATTCTATAGCTAAAAGAATGTTTGTTATGAAAAATTTTTTAGGACATTTAGGACATAGACGTAATTATAATTTTAGCCTAAATAGTATATATAATTATCCCATTTAAACATTAATTATTTAATTATTCATTCTAATATATGTTTGTTACATTCTAAATAAAAGCATAGCCCAACCCATAACTGCTCATGAAATAACTAGAACAGCTATAGCATTTAAGTACCTTATCGCCAGCATCTAGAGCATGAAATACTGCTCATACTATAATTATCTATTTTTTCTATGTAATGAAAACAGGATATACTATGTAACTATGCTATAAAAACTTTTATAAATGCTCTATATGGCCCAGGAATATATAGAACATTGTATAGCATTTAACTTGTTTAGTAAAGCCGCTGCTTACTCTACCAAAAATTCCAGCAAATGCCCCTCTGTCAACTCGGCGGCTGAGGACGTCCTACGTGACCGCACAAGACGCAAAAGCTGAATTTCCGTGTGGAGTAACCGCGCAGACGCCGTTGATTTTCAGTGTTTCCCTTTCACGATTACAATATGTTGAATTACATTTAGTTGCATTTGTTGACATTGTTGTTCCTTATTTTTCCATCGTCTATTTTCTATTCTTGATAGCTTTGATGCTATTTCTATGATCGTTTCCAATTGCTGGTGAATTGAATATACACTGTATACTTTTTCATGGTTGCAGGATAATAGGATCTGGTTTGGATAGCAAATGAAACGTCATGCAGCCTTGCTTGGCATTTTATGCTTAAATATTTCTTTCCTATTTAGGTAGATTAGTGACTTTAGTGTATGGATTAACATTTATGTTTCGTCAGCTTAGTTCGTTTGTAGATCGTACATGTAGTTCGTCAGTTTATAACTATTGAAAAAAATAACTTTTTATAACTATGAAACTAATGCACTACAGTATATTATTAATATTAATTAGTATATGTAGATAAAAATCGTCAATTTGTCGAAAATCGCCATCTACTTGCGGTCATCATGAATATGAACGACGTCGACTTTTCGCCATCAATAGTGGAAAACGCGACGTCGCACACTCTACATCTGATGGCGAAAATTTCGACGTCGAAATCGTGGTTCAAATCGACATGAAATTTCGACGTCGCTTTTCGACGTCATTTCGACGTGATTTTTACCGCCGGGAAGGGCCGGATAGAGAGGCTTTGCGGGCCACATTTAGCCCCCAGGCCGGAGTTTTCCAACTTCTGTTTTAGTATTCAGCCCTTTTACTTGGGCATCTCTGATCGAAATTCCGAGTCCGCCGCAATCCCAAGACTTAAACCGCTGCTGGCGCTGCGACTAAATGCACTAAAAGCCGTCAGATAAAAGAATATAGACCGCGCCAAAAGGAACTGAAGGAGGCAGCTAAGAAGAGATCCAGAAAATTACTGGTCTTGCCCTGGCAATTTTCATTCATTTGAGATATTAACTAAATAAATTGATAGTGCAGAGCAGTTGCGCAATGTTTGAATTTGTTGAAAATTCGAACATTTTTCAGACTTTTGCCACTTCCAACACAGAATTGAATATTGGCCTGGTTGTCACACTGTCACAAACTGACATAACAGCAGGAGTTTGGGTGCCTTTAGATAAAAAAAATCATGAGCGATGTGCCCTCCCACCAATAGCCCCCCACCCACTTTGAAATATGTTCCGACACTACTGCCCGCGGGCAGGGTGGGCAATTTCCGACCCAATATTTCAATCACATCAATTTCGCGCACGTACACTACCTTAAATTCCGATCCTCGTCTGTGCAGATTCCTGTGGGGAGGACTCATGCTCACATGCTTATCGCCCGCCACACTCACCTGCGCACCAACCCCCACCTCCTTTCTGTAGTTCAAAATCAATCATGAGTGTGACAGCTTTGCGACCCCCTATCTCCCCAAGCTTTTCCCTGTCTGTTGCGTAATCCCCAACATCATTAATCATTTCTCTCCGCTGCCCCGCCCTGCAGTTTCTCGTCCAATCACAGCGCGACTGGCGGGTGACGTTATTAGTGTTGCTTGGTAACGAAGGTCCAAGGGCAGGTAGCAGCCTTCAATGCCACGCATCATGCTCAAGTGATCGCGTGACGCGTGATCTCAGAGCAATTAAATAGGAGCCTGTTTTGAGCCGAGCGGTAACGATTTTGAACTGGTCGAACTTTCGACCTCGTGAAATTTAGACTCTGTGAAGTAATGTGCTTTCGACGTCGTGAAACCCGTTAGTGAAATGATCCGCCTTCTCTAGACCGACTAGCTCTCGCCCCTAAATACTTTGATTGCTCCTTGATCCTCAGGATCACCCCAATAAGCACCCGCTAACTGTCCTTTTCGATCCCCATCGTTTGTGACTTCTTCTAACACCCACCCACCCCAATCCGAGACTTCCAGATCGCCTGTGACTGCAGCTGCCGTGACCATTCGACGACCAACCGCGCCAAGCAGCTCTGCCCGTCGGCCACGTCTGTTAAGGCATTTTTCCTCTGTTGCGCTGCCCTTGGGTAGCATTAGCCCGTGGTCTCCTCCCCCCATTGCTCACTATCTCCTAATATTCTGTCTTAATCTATCCCACTTTAATAATAAACCAAACTGTTAGGGCCAAGTTTAGGGTCAGCAATTCAGAGCATTAGCTATTCAACTCTTGTTGTTTGTCTGTTTACTTATTTACCATGAGTCGTGGTATGAAATGTGAGTAGTGAGTGCGCCTGTCGCAGGGCATGGAATAGAAGCTGAGGATCAGGAGTAGTAAAAGATTACCGAGCCGAATTCACTCAAATAATTACGAGCATATAGCAGTAACAAAACCTCTAAATAAGTCCTCGTAGGATGTGCACCACGAGAGAGCTCTGGGACCTGCACTTCCGCATCCCCTGCTGCATCGAACCCATCTAGCTGTAGGAGGAAAACATTAAATATGGCATTATCTATTATCCACCCCTTGGATTCCTATAGGGTTTAGGACGGAATTGTAGTCTAGAATCGTTTACCAGCTAAAAGATTCCCCTATCATGCAAATGTCCTCGTTATAGCATAGACTGTCCTTTGTATGGCTCGCAAAGTAATGCCTTGTCTTAATTGGCCATTTCTAGTACAGTTGGGGTCAACAACCTTCGTTTGTTACAGACCGCGGGTGTCCTGTCTCGTTAAGTGGTAGTTTTTACCGTGTGTAGTACTCCTGCAGACCTGCACAGGTGACTGGTGCGCGGCCACACCTCTGCATGGCGTGTACCTTTAAACAACCCTTCAGAACCGAAGCCCAGGCGTTGCACAGGTGTTTTCATGCACCGGGGTTACGTCAAATAATTATAGTATATAGTATATATACTATAGTATTTAGTAATTAGTAATTTAGTATTTAGTATTTAGTAATTAGTATAAATAATTAGTAATTAGTATTTAGTAATTATAGTATTATTCTCCATTTAGGCAATTCTCAGTCTAAAGGATATCAGATTTTGATCAGGTCTTGCCCACCAAATATTTTTCTTCTTCCGCCGTGCCTGACACCCACAAGCTTAAACGAGAAAAACTGTCTATATCAGCAGAAAAGGTGCAGCAATTTTCAAGCTAGTTACAATGTTAACGCGCTAAATATTCAACCCCGCTAAATATATGGCCAAGGATGATGAGCCTCTATGAATCTGTTCTATTTCGAATGCAGATTAAAGAATGTCTATGGCACAACGCTCTCCGACGCTAGCTAGCTAGGCTTTTAGTTCGGTAGTTCGCAACAGTTGACTCCTCTTTCTACACTATACTGTCGCTAGCTTCAAGTGGTAGAGCGTCGATCATTAATACACTTTCAACAACTGCTATCTTTCCAAAATGGCTTCCTCAGAGCAGAAACAGTTCACCGTAAAGGTGGAAATCGCAGACGATTCAGTGACAGTTCAATCGCCCGATAAGCATCTCATCTTGATGACTGAGGCTACCGACACCGAGAAGGGCCTCTGGTTGGAGGTTGGTCAGACTGACAAGTCCGGCATATTGAAGTATGCGCTGAGAAACTGCCCTGCCGCAGATGAATCCGACTGCCTGCAGTCTCTGGCGTTGTACATGCAGCCGCCCGGACAACCCAGTCCAACGGGTGAGTTGCTTTAACTTTGATTAAAACAATTTCGTTCACAAATGGCATGTATACTGGTTGAATACGGTGTTAAAGCTCGATGTCTCTAAAGCCTTGGAATTTGTCGATAACAATTCGATTGTTATAACGAGTCCGTTTGCCTTTGTACATGTAACAAGACAGTTCAAACGTTTTATCCGCTATAACAACCCGAGACAAATCGTATGTTAGTTACGAGTTGCACCTGATGCTTGTGCACTAAAATTAGCCGAGGGGATTGTCCTGCAACCCCCCAAGGCACAGAGAGTGTACATGTGTGTGCCTGACGATTAGAAAGTCAGGCTTCTGTAACTCCTTGCATGAGCGCGCGTACCTGCACTATATTCAGTATCCACGCACTTTTATGCTCTCATGAGTCAGCGGAATGGCAGAATTGCCTCAGCGCTGGTTGTGCACGGACGATGTCGTTGAAGTCTTTTTGTCCCTGCAATTGCATATTATTAACAATTATATATGCTTCAAATTCTTTCCTCAGACCGTACAGACGACAAGCAGCAACAGCCACGCCCAGAGCACGTGCGCCTGCTTCAGCTGCAACTGTTTAACGAATTATTTGACTTGTCCAGCGACTCCTGCGAGTGCGGCCACATCGGCGTCGTGACCGTCTCGTACGCGACCGGATCGCACAACGAGATTACACAGCGCCCAATTAACCGCAAGCTGGCCGGCATTCCGAGGCCTAGCGAGCCGGCCAATGTTGCCATAAATTTTAGTCGATGCGACGCGCCCGAAGGCGAAAAGATTATTCGCCATAAAATCAGCGAGAGTCTGTCAGTGTTTTGGCGAGATGTCACCACTGAGAGTGAGAACTGAGCTGGAATCTGTGAAATTTACTGGTTGAACATTTAGGGGTCAGCTTGTTTGACCAGAGAGTCAAAAGAGTTAGACCAGTGGCTGCAATTTGTGAAGTTTCGAGCTTGTGAAAGTAACCGAGTGACCGAAAGGACAGTTTGAGGTTGTGAAGTTCCGAGCTTGTGAAAGTAACCGAGTGACCGAAAGGACAGTTTGAGGTTGTGAAGTTCCGAGCTTGTGAAAGTAACCGAGTGACCGAAAGGACAGTTTGAGGTTGTGAAGTTCCGAGCTTGTGAAAGTAACCGAGTGACCCAAAGGACAGTTTGAGGTTGTGAAGTTCCGAGCGTGTGAAAGTAACCGAGTGACCGAAAGGACAGTTTGAGGTTGTGAAGTTCCGAGCGTGTGAAAGTAACCGAGTGACCGAAAGGACAGTTTGAGGTTGTGAAGTTCCGAGAGCTTGTGAAAGTAACCGAGTGACCGAAAGGACAGTTTGAGGTTGTGAAGTTCCGAGCTTGTGAAAGTAACCGAGTGACCGAAAGGACAGTTTGAGGTTGTGAAGTTCCGAGCTTGTGACAGTAACCGAGTGACCGAAAGGACAGTTTGAGGTTGTGAAGTTCCGAACTTGTGAAAGTGATAGAAATGACTGTTTGACACTGGGAAGTTTCGAGTTTATAAATTTGACCTATAAAAGACTAAACTTCGTTTGCAGCGTTGTAAAACTGCAGAGCACCCAAAAATGAGCAGTGCGATTTTGCGTACGATCGACGCATTAGAAAAACTACGCATTTACGCATCATTGTGGTGTAGAAAACCGCATTTAGAATTGCGTCACTCTCAGTGAATTGTCAACAGTAAAAATCCCTGAACTCGAATCATTGTAAACCCAACCCCCAACCCCAATTAAAAAGGCACCAAAACGAAATGCATCATCAAGAGCAGCGACATCGAATTCGACGAGGTGATGGTGGCCATCCTGCTGAAGCCCAGCGCCATCCAGATCTTCGCAATGTCCAACAATTTGTGGGCCATCACAAAACGACGCGAGTATGAATGGGTGTCAGCTGTGCTGCACACGCCAAGTCCGGAGACCTACGTTGAGAATAAAGACGAATTCTTTGTTGGTTGCAGGTGAGTCATAGTTCAAATGTAGCTGTGATACTCAACTTTTATTTGGTTGGTTAATTCAAAGCCTAAGTTAGACGGAGTGGCACTGCAGTGGTTACCTGAATAACCTGCTAGTAAGCTAGACACGAAGGTAATTTACTACGTTTAGACCCAGGGGAATGTAACTAGCTCCCCTAGATACCCTAGATAGTTAGTAACTAGATACCCTCAGACACATTAGGGTAATTAGCTACCCTCAAACGCATACAGGTAATTAGCTACCCTCAAACGCATACAGGTAATTAGCTACCCTCAAACGCATACAGGTAATTAGCTACCCTCAAACGCATACAGGTAATTAGCTACCCTCAAACGCATACAGGTAATTAGCTACCCTCAAACGCATACAGGTAATTAGCTACCCTCAAACGCATACAGGTAATTAGCTACCCTCAAACGCATACAGGTAATTAGCTACCCTCAAACGCATACAGGTAATTAGCTACCCTCAAACGCATACAGGTAATTAGCTACCCTCAAACGCATACAGGTAACTAGCTACCCTCAAACGCATACAGGTAACTAGCTACCCTCAAACGCATACAGGTAATTAGCTACCCTCAAACGCATACAGGTAATTAGCTACCCTCAAACGCATACAGGTAATTAGCTACCCTCAAACGCATACAGGTAATTAGCTACCCTCAAACGCATACAGGTAATTAGCTACCCTCAAACGCATACAGGTAACTAGCTACCCTCAAACGCATTCAGGTAACTAGCTACCCTCAAACGCATTCAGGTAATTAGCTACCCTCAAACGCATACAGGTAATTAGCTACCCTCAAACGCATACAGGTAACTAGCTACCCTCAAACGCATTCAGGTAATTAGCTACCCTCAAACGCATACAGGTAAAGCTAGCTACTTTGTGAACACCTGTAAGCCGGAAAGCCGTAACTAAACACTCCAACAGATTCGATGGAAGTCTGAAAGTGTTTGCCAAAATCAGCCGCAAGGACGAGTTCTACCACCTGGAGTCGCTGCCCAGTCTGCAGGGCAAGATCTCGTTCCATCAGATTCGAGCCCACCCGAACACTGGCAAACTCGAGGAGCACTGCCTTCGGCCGGAGACCAATCTCGCTGATTCGTCTATCAAACTGGAAGGTCCGCAAAGTCATTGCCTCGTGAAGATGTTGGTGCGGCCGAAATCTGTTGAAAGCTATCCAGGGCCAGCCTCACCATGCGCGACACAATCCGCTGGTCAATGTACGAGCCTTCGAAGAACACCGCTTAGACCAATATTCCATTAACTGAGAATAAAACCATCTTATGTTAGCATCGAAGACGAAACTGTTTTAATTTCTCAAGAGTTGACTAAATCTGCGTGAACATTTGCAAAACCCATTGACAGTCTACTTAGAGTACCACCAACCGAATAAATGCGTAATTTTTGTTGTGCAAAAGAAAAAACACACGATGCTCTAGCAAAATGAAGATTTAAGAAAGGCCACGAGTACATCTGATAGTGGAGCTAGGATTGCATGTAAATTGGTCATTGAGCCGAGGTTAATTTGGTCATTAAGCTGGGATTGATTTGGTCATTGAGCTGGGATTGATTTAGTCATTCAGCTGGGATTGATTTGGTCATTGAGCTGGGATTGATTTGGTCATTGAGCCGAGGTTAATTTGGTCATTAAGCTGGGATTGATTTGGTCATTGAGCTAGTTTGATTTGTTCATTGAACTGGTATTGATTTGGTCATTGAGCTGGGATTGATTTGGAATCGAGTTGGGATTGATTTGGTCATTGAACTGGGATTGATTTGGTCATTGAACTGGGATTGATTTGGTCATTGAGCTGGGATTGATTTGGTCATTGAGCTGGGATTGATTTGGTCATTGAACTGGGATTGATTTGGTCATTGAGCTGGGATTGATTTGGAATCGAGTTGGGATTGATTTGGTCATTGAGCTGAGATTGATTTGGTCATTTAGCTGGGATTGATTTGGTCATTGAGCTGGGATTGATTTGGTCATTGAGCTGGGATTGATTTGGTCATTGAGCTGAGATTGATTTGGTCATTGAGCTGGGATTGATTTGGAATCGAATTGGAATCGAGCCTGGGCCGCTGGCACATCATAGCGCCGCGCTAGGTCTAAAAGGCTTCGCACACAAATCTCCATAGACTGCAAAAGTTTTAAAATAAACAAACAAGACTGAGTTTTTTAAGCCGATATAAGCATATCTAATTAAATTGATTGCCAAAAATTGCAAAAATCCTTAACGATGACGTGATCAGAATAACAGAACTCGAATAGCAACTTTATTGGCTGTGTTTAATTAAGAATCTTCACTATCTTTTATCAAATAGGAAATTTCGAATTTCGAAAACCACACCGCCAGAATTTTGATGAACGGGTGGATTGAGTTTTGCTCAGAATAAATAAAATTTAGAATAATTAATCCTGGTTGAGTACACGATTAATTAGGGGATAAACAGATAGATAGTGGGACAGAATTATATTAACATAGCTTTACTAAATAGTTTATAAGAGAAAGTTCAGTCAGATCAATCCTTGTACATTGTCAGAACATCAACGCAGTGATTTCTATCAACTACTAATATATGACACAAAAATCAAGCATAATACTCGTATATAGTATTTTGTCTAGACATACTACCGCAATGACTAAACAATTAAAACATTCTTAGTTCAATCGTAATTGAATCAAAAGTGCAGATTAAAAATCTAATGAAAAATAGAACACTGCAATAACGAGAGCAACTTTAATGACCCACTGACACCGAATATAATGACCCACTGACACCGAATATAATGACCCACAGACACCGAATATAATGAACCACTGACACCGAATATAATGACCCACTGACACCGAATATAATGACCCACTGACACCGAATATAATGACCCACTGACACCGAATATAATGACCCACAGACACCGAATATAATGACCCGCTGACACTGACTTTAATGACCCATAGACACAAACGACACACTGACACAAAGTGTAACTATCCACTGGCACCAAATTTAACAAGCCTCTGACACCAACTTTTACGACCTACTGACAGAAACTTAACCAACCCACTGAAACTAATTTTTACAATTTTTTAGTGTTCTTTTAACAACGAAGCATCCCAGAGTATTAGTCGAAATAAATCGGTCTTACAGAGAGGTCTAAATTCTAGACAAAATTTTTAAAGCGTCAGTGGCCGCTACTCAGCCGACAGCACAAATATTCGTCGGCCTCGTCTATCGGCCACTAAGAACCGATTAGGCGCCAAGGGCAGCAGATCCGAGCACTCCTGGCAGCTCTGATCTCGCCACAGATTGTCGCCTTGCAGAGCCGCCGCTGACTGACTACTGCTAGTAGCTGACGAGTTCGACTCAAAGAGCATCTCATCTAGTTGGACGAACACGCGGCTAGACTTGATCAGGTAGATGCTGTTGCCGTCTGGCAGGGTGACGAGGCGCGGCTGGCACTGCGAGTGACCCACTCGGTGTACACCGCGACTTTTTGGACGCTGCTGCTGTTGCTGTTTGCTGTGTCCAAGCGTTGTTTGTTTCAAATAAAAATAATAACAATAATTGATTACACCCTTGTCCCGATTGGGCCTGATGTGCAACCGACAGCTCAGCCGCAGCTATTGCGCGGCGCATCTGAAGGCTGCGTACGGCTGTTCAGTCCTCAATTACCCGAGCTAATGCCGGCACAAATTTTACAGCTGAAGCAATGCAGAGTTAAGTGTCTTGCTCAATACGCACAGGCGCGCACTTACACAGGAGTGTACAGCGGCCCTAACTTTGTTTATCGTTAGACATATACACTTCACTATGGTGACTTGGGGGTTGGCCCTCAAAGCCGTTAATTGCACGAGCAGAGCCAGAGCACAGATTCCAATTTAGTCCGAAATTAATGACTGCACTTGGAATCGAGCCTGGGCCGCTGGCACATCAGAGTTCGCGCTGGACCACTGGGCGACGGCACCCATCGTTAGCAAGCCCACTATCCGGATCTCTGCCGGCAAAGAGGATACAGTATAGCTACTCAACAAAAGTTTTTGTTATACATTTTAAGGGGGGCTGTAGCCTACTCCAGTGATTAGAGCGTCGGGATCAGGACTTCAAGGTCGGAAGTTCGATTCCAGATCCCACTGGAACAATTTTTGTTAATTTGAGCAAGACACTTAACTCTGCATTTCTTCAGCTCACTTAGCTGTAAAATGGGTGCCGGCATTAGCTGGGGTAATTGAGGGCTGAACAGCCGTACGCAGCCTTCAGATGCGCCGCGCAATAGCTGCGGCTGAGCTGTCGGTTGCACATTTGGCCCAATTGGGGCAGGTGTAAAAAACTATTATTAATATTGTACTTTTTAGTAACTCCACATCAAATTTTCGACGAGCACCTCCTAAAAAATTCTTAGGGCCTATGCATAAAGTGATATTTACCTGGAACTGTTGACCAACAGCATAAGTTCGTCTGGCACCGGGTAGATGGCGATCTCATAGTGCTGCTCAGCCGGCTGCTGCAGCACCAGCAGCGAATGACCGCCAGAGTTGCGACTGGGATTCCGGCTGCGAATCCTGCGCTGATGTGGATGCTGCTTTTGCGGCTGCTGCGGCGGCGGCGGAGGCAGCGGAGGCGACAGAATCGCTCGAACTGGCGAGGCAACGTTCAAATCCGCGACAGGTTGGAACTCCGGCCAGCAGCCACCGCAGTGTCCGGAGCCGCGGTCCAGCACCAGCAGGCCGGCCCTGGGATAGGCTACCAGTACGAGGCGACCGCCACCTGGACAGGTGAGGTCGGCAGGCCGGAAACCGGCGAAACGGCTGTGCCTGCCCGGTCGAAACTGGCGACGCAAGCTGAGAGCGGGGGTCAGAGAAGCGCTGCGTCAGTTTGGTTTGTCATTCTCTTTTGCAGATTCAGGCTTTCCTTTCCTTTGCAACTTCGGTTTGGTAAATTTACCAGAATTTTGCGAAGCATTTTGATTATGTATTTGGAGTTGGTAAAGATCCTTGATACGAAGGTACAATTACCTGACCGATTCGCTACTGTTTTGCACGTCGTCCACCAGCCCGGATATGCTGTTGCCCAGTTGGTCAAGCACCAGCAGCTCGCCACCTCTGCCTTCACTGACTCCTCCTCCGCCTCCCACGACATCGTCTCCAGCATCCTGACAGAAGGTCAGCCGGCACGGATTAATGGCCCAAGCCGGGTCCAGACGAAAGTCTCGAAGAAATTTCCCGGCGAACGAGTACACTCCGATACTGTTAGGCGGGCAGCCGTTGGTGAGATTCTCGGCCAGGTAGATCAGGCGGTGCGGGTCGCCAGTGTAGGCCATAGACAGCGGGCTGCCGCGAGTTTTCACTGTCCAGTGGACAAATTTCTGCTTCTGACGTCTGCGATGCTGCTGTTGCTGCTGCTGCTGCTGATAATGATGATGATGACGCTGCACGTGAATCGGCGGCGAGCCGGAAGCTCGAAGATTGTCGAAATCGTCTATCGAAGCCGCGTCTTCGTCGGTGTCGGGTGAATCGGGATCGTCTTGGTCGTCGGCATCGTTGTCGTCGGCGCAGTTCTGGTCGCAGACGACTAGCGAGTCGGAGGCCAGGCGGCCGAGCTGGTTCACTAGCTGGACGGCTTCCTGGCTGTGCAGGCGAAAGCGGAGCCGACTTCGCCGCGAGCTGCCACCGCTGTCACCCTGGCAACAGTCGGCTACGGTAGCTGGAAGCTTCATCATTGCCCGGAGCGACTGACAAGCGACCAGGAGCTCCTGGCGTTGGCGGCGTAGCTGACGCTGGCGAATAGAGCTGTCACTGCGTTGAGTGGTAGGGTTTAAAGACTATGCTCAGGTTTGGGTTTGAGGGCGACTCTGAATGGTTTAGCGGCGATTCTCAGGATGGTTTAGCGGCGATTCTCAGGATGGTTTAGAGGCGATTCTCAGGATGGTTTAGCGGCAATTCTCAGGATGGTTTAGCAGCGATTCTCAGGATGGTTTAGAGGCGATTCTCAGGATGGTTTAGCGGCAATTCTCAGGATGGTTTAGCAGCGATTCTCAGGATGGTTTAGAGGCGATTCTCAGGATGGTTTAGCGGCAATTCTCAGGATGGTTTAGAGGCGATTCTCAGGATGGTTTAGAGGCGATTCTAAGGATGGTTTAGAGGCGATTCTAAGGATGGTTTAGAGGCGATTCTCAGGATGGTTTAGAGGCGATTCTAAGGATGGTTTAGAGGCGACTCTCAGGATGGTTTAGAGGCGACTCTCAGGATGGTTTAGAGGCGATTCTAAGGATGGTTTAGAGGCGACTCTCAGGATGGTTTAGAGGCGACTCTTAGGATGGTTTAGAGGCGACTCCCAGGATGGTTTAGAGGCGACTCTTAGGATGGTTTAGAGGCGACTCCCAGGATGGTTTAGAGGCGATTTTCAGAATGGCTTAGAGGCGATTCTAAAGATGGTTTGGAGGCGATTCTAAAGATGGTTTAGAGGCGATTCTAAAGATGATTTAGAGGCGATTCTAAGGATGGTTTAGAGGTGACTCTCGGGATGGTTTAGAAACGATTCTCAGAATGGTTTAGAGGCGATACTAACGATGGGTTGAAGGCTATAAAATACTCTCAGAAAGAATTTTAGACGATTATCAACGAAATCAAGGCTGACCGGAGACCGTGACGCATATGCCTGACGTACATAGGTTTCTGACCCAGTAAAAGGGGGTTAAGTTCCCAGTATAGTGCTACCCAGTGAAAGTGGGGCAAGTCCCTCACCACATGCACAAACCTCTCGTCGTCGCCCGTCCCGTCCGAGTAACTGGCCGCAGCTTCGGCCGCCATCATCATCTGCTCGACTCGGTCGGCCAGCGCCGCCAGGCCCGGCCCGTCCACCGGCGCTAGCTCGGCGGCAACCCGGCCAATCAGTCGGCGCCTGTCGGCCTCCAGCACGTCGGCGGCTGCGTCGAACGTCGCGTCGATGCCGGCAATGAGGCGACTACGAGCGGCGTCGGCCCGACGAACTCGACGTCTGGCACGTCGGACCAGTCGACGCGGCACCCGGTCGTCATCATCATCATCATCGTCTTTGTCGACTTGCAGCTTCTCGACAGAGGCGGCTCGTCGGTCCGACGTCGACGGAGGTGACAACAGCTGCTGCTCAGCAACCGGTGCCTGAGCAGACGACGACGCCCGACTGCTGCTGCGAGCGCCGCGACTATCGACGCTTGAATTGGAGCCGACAGCGCCTTCTGCCTGCCGTTTGAGCAGGCCTGTCCACCGTTTGCGCCACTTCGGCGTCGTCGAAGACGCAACGTCATCTCCGTTCAAACCAGCAGCTGCGTCGACTGCGGCGCTGCCGGAGCTACTCATCTTGGATTTCTTGCCAGCCTAATCTATAGTCTCAATATCGCGATTTCGAATTTGGTTTCAGTTCTTGCTCGTAAAATACGACCTATATAATAGTAGCATTAAGGCCCGAGCAGTCAATCATTGGACGCCGCAATTTTCGAAACTTTGCTTGTTTAACCGGCCAATCAGAAGTCGGATTTTTAAGTATCAGTCTCTTCAGCACTGAGTGATTTTTGTTGAAATTTTATTCGAAAGGTAAATTCACGGTAGAGACTTAGCGACCCAAGCTGAAGAGTCAGCGGGAGGACACCGGCCTGACCCACGGAGGAGTCAGTGGGAGGACACTGGCCTGACCCACTGAAGAGCCAGATAGGACACTGGCTTTACCCACTAGAGTCAGGACACTGGTCTAACCTACTAAAGAGTCAGGACACTGGTCTAACCCACTGAAGAGTCAGGACACTGGTCTGACCCACTGAAGAGTCAGGACACTGGTCTGACCCACTGAAGAGTCAGGACACTGGTCTAACCTACTAAAGAGTCAGGACACTGGTCTAACCCACTGAAGAGTCAGGACACTGGTCTAACCCACTGAAGAGTCAGGACACTGGTCTAACCCACTGAAGAGTCAGGACACTGGTCTAACCCACTGAAGAGTCAGGACACTGGTCTAACCCACTGAAGAGTCAGGACACTGGTCTAACCCACTGAAGAGTCAGGACACTGGTCTAACCCACTGAAGAGTCAGAACACTGGTCTGACCCGCTGAATAGTCAGGACACTGGCCTGACACTGAAGAGTCAGAGGACACTGGCCTGATATACTGAAGATGTTGCAGATTAAAACAGAATAACCAAAGAAAGACACAAAAGCCTCATTAACAAGAATATTTTTAAATCCAGGTTAATCCGACCGAGCAGAAAGCAACACGCAATCAAGTCCTTACAGACAGACACAAAACTGTCCGCAGGACGCGCTCTCAAGCTGCATAGCAACATATCGGACCATAATGTATTTCAATCTAACCGACAATGTCGAAACGGAGGCTATTATCATCAACTTTTCCAATCTCAGCACAAACACGCGCACGCCAGAAATCTCAACGAAACAGAGGGAACAAATCGGGACAAAAAAATAAATAAATTTAATGACTTAAAAATTGCGACATTCTAAGCATTCTTAACTCACTACTGATGCTAGTAGAAATGTAGACATTTTGCTATCTTTTTTATAATTTTCTAAATAGTGAAAAGTCGCAAATTCGAGTATTAAATTTATCTATTTATTTGCCTTATCAGTTGAATAATAGTTGTTTATTTAAGCGGCCGCCATGGTGACACCGTAGACGCGGATAACTCCGTCGGTGTAGCCGGCAAACAGAGTCTGACCGTCGGCGCTCCAGGCCAGGCAGAGACAGTCGGGGCTGGTCGGCTTGCGCTTGGCATCGCCAGTTGAGAACACCTCGGAGCGCAGATCGTCAACTAGGGATTTGTTCTCCAGATCCCAGATCTTGATAATTGGACCGGCGGCGGCGCACAGCCAGTAGCGATTAGGCGAGAACGCCATGGCGTTGATGGTGTTGCCAGCCTCTAGGGTGTACAGATGCTTGCCCTCGTTCAGATCCCACAGCATGGCTTTGCCGTCCTTGCCGCCGGAGGCGCACAGGCTGCCGTCGGGGCTGATGGCCACGGTGTTGAGGTAGCCATTGTGGCCAATGTGATTGGTGCGCAGCTTGCAGTTGGTCAGGTTCCACACCTGAGAGGTGATAATTCGGATGGATTTCGGCTATTTAGTAACTAAATATTCTTCGCAGACTACTGTTTGACTTATGACTTCTCTCTCTACCCTGACTTCTATCTCTCTCTCTACCCTGACTTCTATCTCTCTCTCTACCCTGACTTCTATCTCTCTCTACCATGACTTCTATCTCTCTCTCTACCCTGACTTCTATCTCTCTCGACCCTGACTTCTATCTCTCTCTACCCTGACTTCCATCTCTCTCTACCCTGATTTCTACCTCTCTCTACCCTGACTTCCATCTCTCTCTACCCTGATTTCTATCTCTCTCTACCATGACTTCTATCTCTCTCTACCATGACTTCTATCTCTCTCTACCATGACTTCTATCTCTCTCTACCATGACTTCTATCTCTCTCTACCATGACTTCTATCTCTCCCTACCATGACTTCTATCTCTCTCTACCATGACTTCTATCTCTCCCTACCCTGACTTCTATCTCTCTCTACCCTGACTTCTATCTCTCTCTACCATGACTTCTATCTCTCCCTACCCTGACTTCTATCTCTCTCTACCCTGACTTCCATCTCTCTACCCTGATTTCTATCTCTCTCTACCCTGACTTCTATCTCTCTCTACCCTGACTTCTATCTCTCTCTACCATGACTTCTATCTCTCTCTACCCTGATTTCTATCTCTCTCTACCATGACTTCTATCTCTCTCTACCATGACTTCTATCTCTCTCTACCATGACTTCTATCTCTCTCTACCATGACTTCTATCGCTCTCTCGTTAATAAAATTTTAGGAATTTTAACCCCCCACTACCACGCATTTTTGAAATGTGCCTCTACCTACTCAGAGTTCAGATTCCTACTGTCAAAAGCATTCTAATCAAAGATAAAGACTCACCTTAACCAGGCGATCAACTCCGGCGCTAACAATGATGGGATTAGCGGCATTAGGCGAGAATCTCACGCAGCTAACCCAATCGCTGTGACTATCCTCAGTGATAGTGTACTTGCACACGCCCAAGCAGTTCCACAATTTGATGGTGCGATCGCGCGAGGCCGACACAATTTGACGATTATCGGCGCTGAACGCCACGGAGGTGACGTCCTTAGTGTGACCAATGAACCGGCGGGTGGTGGTGCCGGTGGTCAGGTCCCACAGGCGCAGGGTGCCGTCCCAGGAGGCGGACAAGGCGAATTGTCCATCAGAGGACATGACAACGTCAGACACGAAGTGGTTATGACCACGCAGAGACTTCTTTGGATAGCCATAGCTGTCACTGCGGGTCAGATCCCACATGATGAGGCTCTTGTCTGCACATTGGGTTGGGTTGGGGTGGATATTACTCATTATGTTAATCTTATGCATGCAGTTTTTTAAGCATTGAACATCTTTATCCTATTATTCAGATTATCAAGCCACTGCACAATACTGCAACCAGAGCAGTATCTACCTATGGTCATTAATGGTTAGGAGGCAAAATCCAGATTGTAGATCCCAGATCTAGCAGTGCTTTCTGGATATAACTAATATTTGACTGATGATATTTAATTTTGCTCATTTTGCCTGCAAGAGACACATTATTTGCATTTGTTAGTCATCTTATTCAATTTACCAAGAACAATGATCCGATTTGCATTCAAGTTTAAAAGCTTATTTACACTTACTATCATGATAAGATATAGGTTACAATATATACATTGATGTTTATTATGGCTAGTAACCTATTAATAAAGGTTCCTAGTCAATTTGTTTGCTGCCAATTTGGCTGCTAGCAAATAGTGGCACAGCCAAAAAATTTAATTTATTTCAAGGGGGCATTCAGCAATTTCAGGACAAGGGTTTTTTATCAATAGTAGAGTGGTATTTCTCTAGAATTTTGAAAAAGAGAAGGGTGGATTTTTTCTTTCAAATTTTGAGAAAGGGGCCCAGGGCTAAGCTGCACTACAACTAGTATACAGAGCAACCAATGGACAAAACTAGCAGATAAATTGACTATGTTATACTCTACATACATAGGCAAGCATTTAGTTTCCTGCTCTAAATAGTTTTCTTTCAAAATTATTGTCTAGCATTTTTAGATTAGTGTTGTGCAATCATGCCCTTTCTCGCTCTCTTGCCCCGCCCCCGCCCCAACCCTCCAGTCTGCCCCACCCCTCCAATCAATAATCAATGCATACGCCGATCACGCCACCCTGCCCCACCTCCCTTGCTGTACTGTACATTTGTTCTTAAGGTATATTCATGTACCCGTAGGACCAATGAAAAATATAGTTGCTGTCTGGAGGGCAGACTCCTCCCTTGCGCACGTTGGTCCACCTCCGTTGGCTATTAATGACTCGTCGATCTACCATAAAAAGCACACGGCGAATTGCATCGGCTACGGTGTGTAAGTTCGTGTTCGCGAGTTACTGTCCTTTTTTTCTGCTTCTCCCTAGGGCGCGGGACGAGAGCTCTGACTGGGGACCTGGGGGTCGCAGCTTCCCGACAGGTTAAAGCTGTAGGCGTTGCTCCGGAGGACGGGGCTCACAACATTATCAACTTAGCAACCTATTTATATATTCTCAACTTTAAAAATTTACCTAGCAAAATAATAGCAATGTGACTTACTTTTTCACCAAAAAAATAATTTATCTATAAAAAATCCTAAGCAAAAATTTATAAATTTATTACTATGTTAAATAGCAATAGCTATGACTATAATTAACACAAGTGCCTCATTGTCTAATTGGTATTATATCTATATTTTTTGGGTTGGTATTTTTATAATAACTTTACTAGACCTCTTACCATTTGGAAAGATTGGCTAAGTTGCTAGGTGCTAGGCATATATAAACCTGTTTCACTTTCCTGTTTTGGACTACTACTTTGTGACTTTTTGACTTTTGAATTTTTAGTTTTTATTTGTGACTTTAATATTTTTTACTGAAATGAGTTTTAAAAAATCAGGAATAATTTAGAGTAAGACACCATGATTAGCCTTTATGTATACTACATTAACTATAGAGTATATAGTAGTAAAAACATTATAAGTACAAATATATAGCCCTATTTTGCAAAAAGTATAGTAGATTGAATTGTTACTTTTTAGATGAATTAAATTTAGAAAAATAGAAAAAATATTTGGTTTGAATTGGTCAAATTTAGTTTGTAGTGTAAATTATTCATTTAATTGCTTATAAAAATAATTTAAAGTCTTGCTAATTACTTTTCTATGCATATAATAATTAATTACTATACATACTCTAAAAATGCACCCATACCAAAAAACACTAATTGAAATTGTCAGTTCAATTAGGTTTTCATACCATAAAGTTCTATTATTGCTTTGTCCAAAAAGACCTATATTAGATACCTGGTATTATAATAGTAAATTATAACGATATATTGAATAGATCTAATCACAAACACTTATGCCTACCTAAATCTATGTTTCAAGCCTTCTATTTTTGGTTATTTCCTTCTTCTATAAAAATCTCTCATCTTTAATTAATACCTAATAATTACCCACAATCCTTACATTTGATATCTTAACTTGCTTCTTTTTTAATTCTTTACTTACATACTTTTTGATTTGAAGTTTTAAATAGGCACTCCTTCAAATACTATAATATTGCAAAACTTCTACTCTTGAATTATTACTAAATACACTGACATATACTGGCCAAACAGGCTTCTTGCCTGAGCCAACTTATTACTACTACTAAAAAGTCATTTGACTGTCATCATAATTACTATTCTAAAAATGCAGACAAAAAGGCAGCACAGCAGAAAAATTGACTGGATACCTTAATAAATGGCATGTATATACAACATGGAAGAATTTTATAGTAGACTTGCATAAAAAGACTTGAGTTCAAACTTCAAAATTAAATAATGAAGGACAGTTTTTACTTTTTGACTTACAGTTACACATTTGATATGATATTTCGAAAAAATTTTTTAATACTTTCGAACCGACAAGAAGCTTAATATTTCATTATATTATAAAACTTTTCTTCAAGGTTGGTACAAAAGATTTAGTGCATTCAATACTTACCTCGGCTGGAAGACAGAATCATATCAGGAAATTCAGCATTCGTTGCGATTTGGGTAACCCATCCATTATGGCCTGTCAATGAACCTTTAAAAGTTAGGTGCTCAGCCATTGCCTAATTGGGTGAATCGTTCGAAAGAGAGAAGACACCTAGTCAATACACCTCAGGTTTTACTATTGTCGGTAGCAAAAGAAGAAAATTTTGCGCACACGGTTTTAGGGCAGAATTCAAAAGTTAGTAAATATTTTAGATTTATGTGCTTAAGTTTAGAAAAAGACAAATTTAATGTTTTTATTACCTTTTAGAATTAACATCTATGCGTTAAGGTTCTTTTTTTGAGAAATATGTACTTAAGCTTAGTTATTTCTTTATCACCAATAAATAAAACAAAAATTACAACCGCTAAAAGAATTGTTTTTTTAATTTCATTCATTAGCTTACATGATATAGATATAAAAATAGGTAATTATACAAATCTTAATTACTTGATTTTCTTAGCCTTTTTAATTTTAATTGTCGTGGTCTCAGTAAAAAAAAATTCGGGTGATTCTCATCGAGAGGTTCACAGCTAGATCGATTGCATTGTTGCTTTTGCGTTGTGGCCTAGCTGTGAAGTAAATCCACGATACAACGTTCTTTTGCCTTAAGTTAAGTGTTACTGTATCCATTCGTTTTAAATTAATAAACATCTTTTTTCACCAGGTATTACATTGTTTAAGAGACTTTCTGGACCATTTCTGTGTATTGACACAATGACAGATTTTCAAAAAACAGAAAATAAAGAACTTGATCAGTGGATTGAACAGTTAAATGATTGCAAGCAGCTTTCTGAAAATCAGGTTAAAGTTCTCTGTGAAAAGGTAAGTTTTTGAATATTTTTTGCAAGACCTAATTAGTTGTGTTGTAAATTTTGCATTTATTGTAGATCATATTAAATAAGTTAAAGAATATTTGAATTCTTCTAATGACAATGTGGTTTAATAGATTTTTAATTAAAATTTATACTTTTCAATGTACACTTATACATCTTAAGCGTTGCACAGCCTAGACTATGCTGCACCTTGAACATTTTGCTGCAATTGTGTGGCACAAAGAAAGATCTAGTTTTTTAAAGTAGTTGCAAGCTATAGTTTGTAATGTAATACTCATGAGTATAACTTTGGCCATCAACTTTTCCATTAACTTTTCCATCAACTTTTCCGTCAACTTTTCGAGTTAGTAGGTCAAATAACTTTATCCATCAACTTTTCCGTCAAGTAGGCCTATTCTATCAACTTTTCCATTAACTTTTCCATCAACTTTTCCGTCAAGTATTCTATCAACTTTTCCATTAACTTTTCCATCAACTATTTTTCCGTTTTCCTGTTCTGTTAACTTTTCTGCTAAATATCTCATCACTTTTCTGTTAACTATTTCATCAACATTCATGCAAGTCCATAAAATATTCTATCAAATTTTTTGTATAGGCCTACTCTGAATGGAAAGTGATAATTTTTTGCACAAGTGCAGTTTCCTTTTGCAATTTTTTATATATGCTTTAAATTTGTTGAGTATACATGTACATATAAGTTATAAATAAAAAACATGCAAAAATTTCTAGCATGACATGTTCTAGAATTTAATTGGTATTGCCACACTACTTGCACTAGGCCTACAATATCTGCACTTGTTCATTGATTTATCTTAGTGAAATAAAGCGCTAGTACTAGGGCAAATGGAAAAGATGCATGTTGTTACAAACGCAGCCTTGTTTTCTTATCAATATATAAGCAATGCATACACAATAAATGATCAAAGAGCTACTTGAATGATGATCCTATTTGAGAAAGTCACATATGCTTTTTCAGAACAATAAATTGCACTTTAACAAACTCATTTAAAGTGCAACACAGTACTTTTTTTTAATTGAACATAAGGGTTGTTAGAATTTTGCCCCTCCCCTAAAAAAATTTTGAAAGAGTTTTATTAATTGAAGTACAATAAACAGCTATCCTGCTAATAGTTAACTACATGTGTGCTCACAATTTACAAATATTAATGATGTTACTTTAGTCACTTTCAAAGACCTAAATATGCAAATTGCAAATAGTACTATAGAATAAATAATAGTCTATGGAATAGTTAACGTAAAACTTGACAAGAAAGTTGAGGGAAAAGTTAATGGAAAAGTTGACAAAATATTTGACAGAAAAGTTGATGGAATACTTGACTAGACTAATAATTTTGATATTTAATTTCAATTAGATAAAATTAAAAACTTTAAATAACTATTATAATTATAAAACATTTCATATTTTATGAAGATTAGAAGCAAATTGGGTGCACTTTTGTTAAAATTTTAAACCTTGTAAAATATTTAATATGAACAGCTCAATATATCAAAAATTTAAGGTAATAAGTAATTTAAGCTTTTTGTCTCAACACTAATAGTTATACCATTAATGGAAGCTAAGATATTCATTAACTGTGCCAAGCACTAAAAATAAAAGTTTGACTGCACTTTTTTATCAAATATAAATTAATCCAATTAGGATAGTATTTGCAGGCCTCTTCGTGGTAGAGTCCAACTAAGATCTTAATCTCCCTAAAAATTTCAAGACTTGGCCTTTTTAGGTCATTTTTGAGTAATTCTCAAAATTTTGAAAATGGGCTTGAAATTCAAGAACAGTCAAGCAAGATTGAATTCAATATAGTGACATAGGGCTGTTTCCTGTACTATGGCAAATCCCACCATTATACTACAAAAGTTGCTGTTGTAGGGGTTACTTCTGTCTTCTAGAATATTTCTACAGCTGTAACCAAAGTTGTAACAGGGCTAAGTTTTATCTTCTACAATGATCTTACTGCTATTATCTATGCACTTTTTGGTAGCACATGAATGTACTTATTGCCAGTACTTATATATCTGTTAGTAGCACTTTTACTTTTATATTGGTAGCGTATTCATTTATCTACTGGTAGTGTATATACATGTACTGTACTTCTAGCCTAAGTAGTCTAATGGCACTGTCTACCCAATTCTTTATTGCACATGATTACCAAAGACCTTTTTGTAGGCAGGAAATAACTATTTAGGACCTTGCTATGTAAGAAATTATTTCAAAATAATATGTTTTTAAAAGTGTGGTTATAGCTTAGTAGTTGAGTGATAGTGGGGCATTCCTACATGCTAGGAGTCTAGGCTTGATTTTAACTATTTTTCACATTAATTTTAGCTAAATTGGAATCTTAAATTTGGTCTACTTGTATAATTATTGTCCATAAGGGCCAATCCCCAAGGCATAATAAAGTATGCATGCCTAACCATAAATCAGTTAAGGCCAATATACACTTTTGTAAGATGTATGCCTATGCTTATTATGACTGCAATATTTACTGCAACACTTGTTTACTGCATAGGTAAGTTGATGGAGTTGACAATATTGCATCTGTGGTTATAAAAGTCTCATTTAAAGTGTGCCAGGATACACACAGCTTGTTGCCTCTAATAAAATAATTTACTTGCTGTGTAAAAGCCAAGAGGTTGAATTATCTATAGGCAGATAACATATGAAGCTTATGAAGTCTGCTTTAATTAATAATATTAAAATGTATTCTTAGGGAAATATGAATATTTTCTACTCCCCAAATAATATAAAAAACCACTTGCAAAAATTTCAAAACAAGTATAAGTTTTAAAATTAAAAAGATAAGCTGGTGATTTTGTTATTTTATTTTATTTTGTACTTTTCCTAGTTTTCAACTTGGCATACTGAGTTTAGATTGAAGCTGTCAAATGGCATCATGATTCTGAGAGATTGGAACCAAGTTGTAGTGGAATTTAAGAAAGAAATTTGCATGACGATAAATATTTTCTTAGCCTAAAACAATCGCGATGATTTGACACTTCCGACAGGCCAAAGAGATTCTATCTAAGGAGTCCAATGTGCAAGCAGTGAACTGTCCCGTCACTGTATGCGGCGATGTCCATGGCCAGTTCCACGATCTCATGGAGCTGTTCCGCATTGGGGGCAGATCCCCAGATACTAATTATCTATTCATGGGCGACTATGTTGATCGCGGCTATTATTCGGTTGAAACTGTCACCCTGCTAGTGGCTTTGAAAGTTCGATTCAAAGATCGAATCACTATCCTGCGAGGAAATCACGAATCTAGGCAGATCACTCAGGTGTACGGTTTCTATGACGAATGCCTGCGCAAATATGGCAATGCAAACGTGTGGAAATACTTCACGGATCTGTTTGACTACCTGCCGCTGACTGCTCTGGTTGAGAGCTCGATTTTCTGTCTGCACGGCGGTCTGAGCCCGTCTATTGATACTCTGGATCACGTGCGGGCGCTGGATCGCATTCAGGAGGTGCCGCATGAGGTGAGCGGAAAGGGTCATAAAGCAGCCCGATTAAGGATCATTAGCTTAGTTAGGGTCATGAAGCAGTTCAATTAAATATCATTAGCTTAGTTAGGGTCATAAAGCACCCCAACTTAGGATTATTAGCTAGTTAGGGTCATAAAGACTTCCCAATTAAATTTTATTAGCCAGCTAGGGTCATAAAGCATCCAAATTAAGGATCATTAGACAGTTAGGGTCATAAAACACCCAATTAAGGATCATTAGACAGTTAGGGTCATAAAACACCCAATTAGGGATCATTAGCCAGTTAGGGTCATAAAACACCCCAATTACGGATCATTAGCCAGTTAGGGTCATAAAACACCCAATTAAGGATCATTAGCCAGTTAGGGTCATAAAACACCCTAAATTCCCACCTGCACTCAGGGCCCGATGTGCGACCTGCTCTGGTCGGATCCCGACGACCGCTGTGGCTGGGGCATCTCGCCCCGCGGCGCCGGCTACACCTTCGGCCAGGACATCGCCGAGACTTTCAATCATTCGAATAATTTGACGCTAATCGCTCGAGCTCACCAGCTGGTGATGGAAGGCTACAATTGGTGCCACGAGAAGAATGTGGTTACAATTTTTTCTGCTCCGAATTATTGCTACAGATGCGGCAATCAGGCTGGCATCATGGAGCTGGACGATGCGCTCAAGTACTCTTTGTGAGTTTGCTTGATGTGCTACTGCATAAAGTGTCTTCATCTCGATAAAAGAATTTCCTCTTAATCTCCCTCAAGAATCGCCACTGATCTCTCTTAAGAATCGCCCCTAATCTCCATCAAGAATCGGCTCTAATCTCCCTCAAGAATCGCCACTGATCTCTCTTAAGAATCGCCCCTAATCTCCATCAAGAATCGGCTCTAATCTCCCTCAAGAATCGCCACTGATCTCTCTTAAGAATCGCCCCTAATCTCCATCAAGAATCGGCTCTAATCTCCCTCAAGAATCGCCACTGATCTCTCTTAAGAATCGCCCCTAATCTCCATCAAGAATCGGCTCTAATCTCCCTCAAGAATCGCCACTGATCTCTCTTAAGAATCGCCCCTAATCTCCATCAAGAATCGGCTCTAATCTCCCTCAAGAAGCGCCACTATTCTCCCTCAAGAATCACTACTAATCTCCCTCAAGAATCGCCCCTAAGCATCCTCAAAATTCAAAAATCACCTCTAATCTCCCTCAAGAATCGCCTCTAATTTCCCTCTAGACTCACGTCCCTAATATACATAAAGAGGTCCCATCCAATGCCCTCTATATTGACCCCCTATCTTCCCGCAGCCTGCAGTTCGACCCGGCCCCGCGGCGCGGCGAGCCTCACGTGACCCGTCGAACTCCTGACTATTTTCTGTGAGGCTGCAGTAAAAAATCGCAAATCAAAATTGCAAACGCATCTCGCACTACTAGCTAGTACTACTTAGTGGACGGACGATGCAATACTAGGACCGATCAAAGCGCTTCTTTGCCAAGCCATGATGTCACGTTTTTTATTGTTGTACATTTGTGTTCTATAACTGTTGGAGCCCTCAACTGTAGTTCTAGCACAATAGGATAATTTATACACATTCTGCTGTTGTTATATAACTTAATGTTTATCCATGAATTTTTCTGATCCCTAGCCCTTTTATTTTATTAGAACTTTTGTAAGGTCTACAGACTCGTAAGTTATAAAGTAAATATAGTTGATCTCTCTCTTGCACCAATTATACTACTAGGCTAATTTTAGTAGCAAAGTTGGCCACTTGGCGTTATTTTCTGTCACTTGGTGTGAAATCGTACATTTGAAATATTAAATTTGTGTGCATGTTGTTTGTCCGATTTTAAGTGTCAGCGTCACTTTCTAGTTATTTTTAGGCTACTCTCGTGTTTATTTGCAATATTATTCAATTTTCTGACTAGCTCATTTTTACTTTAGTTAATTAATTAGCTGCTCTGGAATAGGAGATTTGGAGATAAATTATTTTTATTGTTAAAACCGTTTTTGATCACAGGCTTTTTGTGTGCTGCACTTTGATATGTTTATTTATTTAATATATACTTATATGTACTTTTCGTTTTCATAATTTTGTACTCAATGCTCGGTTAATCATTTTTAACAAATAAACCCTATAATTTGCTTCTTCTAACTTAACAGGCCGCTTTGCACGTTGCCTGTTTTAAAATATCTGGCCTTTATCTTTGCCGTTTTTTTAAAACTTTTGATAAATCAATGTTCAAAAATTGATCGACAGGGATAGAGAGACAGACAGATAAATGCTTAAATACATAGATAGATGGATACTTACATAGATAGATAGATGGATAGTTAGATAGATAGATTAATAGATGGATAGTTAGATAGGTAGGTAGATTGATAGATGGATAGTCAGATAAGTAAATTAATAGATGGATAGTTAGATAGGTAGGTAGATTAATAGATTGATAGATGGATAGTTAGATAGGTAGGTAGATTGATAGATGGATAGTCAAATAGGTAGATTTTAATAGATTGATAGTTAGATAGGTAGGTAGATTGATAGATGGATAGTTATATAGGTAGGTAGATTAATAGATTGATAGATGGATAGTTAGATAGGCACGTAGATTGATAGATGGATAGTTAGATAGATAGATGGATAGTTAGATAGGTAGGTAGATTGATAGATGGATAGTCAAATAGGTAGATTTTAATAGATGGATAGTTAGATAGGTAGGTAGATTGATAGATGGATAGTCAAATAGGTAGATTTTAATAGATTGATAGTTAGATAGGTAGGTAGATTGATAGATGGATAGTAAGATAGGTAGGTAGATTAATAGATGGATAGTTAGATAGGTAGGTAGATTAATAGATTGATAGATGGATAGTTAGATAGGTAGGTAGATTGATAGATGGATAGTCAAATAGGTAGATTTTAATAGATTGATAGTTAGATAGGTAGGTAGATTGATAGATGGATAGTAAGATAGGTAGGTAGATTAATAGATGGATAGTTAGATAGGTAGGTAGATTGATAGATGGATAGTTAGATAGGTAGGTAGATAGGTTTTTTATAAACCAGAAATGTGCGCCTTTTGTAGAAACTATCTTTAACATTTTCATGCGTCAATCACGGCTTCTGTTGTAATATTGTAATAAAGGAATCAAAACTTCCCCAAAACAGCTTTCCCTCAGCAGGCCATGGAGCCAGCAGAGATAGAGTTTTTGGCCGAGAATGAGCTGATCGAAATCGTTCCAAATTTTCATCACGGTCCCATGCACCTGCTGTGCGGCACATTTGGCCCATTCGAACCAGCCGTCCAAATGCAGGTTGGTTTGTTAAGTGTTGTCTAGATACAAGCATTTTGTGCGAATATCTATACACTAGTGGTAGCTGTCTGGACATTGTGCGAGTATCTAGTGAAGTAGAACGCTGTTTGCTTCCCGGTTGGCGCCCTCAGGTTAACCTAAATCTCGGGCTCTTCTGTGGGAAGTCTTCTTAGCTCTCAGTAGCGTAGGTAGTGCTGCCAACAGTTCCTTCAGGTCTCGGCCTTCGGTAAGGTGAGCTTTCCGTCGGAACGAAATAAACAAGTCAACGAACTCAGCACAGCGTGCAGATTTGCAGATTAATGAACAAGGCGTCCTGGTCAGCAGATCCCGCCGGGCTCAGGGGGTGGCTGGGAAGGCAGTTCTAGCCTCCCTTAGGCTTGGGCGTCTAAGTTTAGTCAGGCCAATTACAGATAGCTTAAATGGGCAACTGAACGAAGTCTGGAAAACTATACTAAAGAAGCACAATAATAAGAAGAAAGACTAAGAAGACAAATACGACAACTAGGAGACTCCTTGACTGAACCAAGGGTGAGGGGCACGTATTTATAGGCAGGAAATCCCGCTGCGCCAGTGTACGCCGGACCTCGTGACTGTTCTATTTTTAGAACTGACGTCACCCTCCGCCTTAGAAAAGGCAGGGTCTGCGGGTAAAGTGCACAGGGCCGCATGACTCAGTATCTATTTTTAGAAACATGAGTCACCTATTACCTTAGATAAGGCAAGGGCCCCGAAGCACGTGATTCCTCCTGTAAACACGGGCCAACGAGTGCAGTAAACATGTTTAACTGCACTTTAGGACTTCGAGAAAACAAGACTTGTCAGGTGACTTGCTCACATGACAAGGGAAACGGGCCGCCAGCGTGACCTCAGGACAGGAACGAACCGCAGAGCAGGCCACAGCAGAGAAGCTCGTGGCTGCAAGCAAGAGCGCAGAGAAGAGGGGGGCGCCAGAGAACAGGCAGCAAAAGGGGAGGGAGGCTGCCCAGCGGCAGACAGCAACCCAGGGCAAGGGCGAGGACCAAGGAAGCTGCTGACAAAAGTGCGACGCCTGACACCAAACTAGCGGATCACTACACTAGATACTAGTGGTAGCTGTCTGGACATTGTGCGAGTATCTAGACACTAGTGGTAGCTGTGTGGACATTTTGCGAGTATCTAGACACTATTGGTAGCTGTGTGGACATTGCGCGAGTATCTAGACACTAGTGATAGCTGTGTGGACATTGTACGAGTATCTGGATACTAGTGGTAGCTGTCTGCAAGTGCCTCATCCCACCTGCGTACCTGCCCCAAGGTACCGCTATGGCTGGCCCTGGCCCTTCGCACCAAGCAGCGCTGCAGGATCACGCCGCCAGACTGGCTCTCCGTTGAGTCCCTCGCCGAGCTGAAAGAACGCGAAGAATCCGAACAATTATTCACCCCGGTGTCGAGTCCGCATTTCCGAGAAATTGCTTCACTGTTGCTGCAACACGCCCCGGAAGATGTGCCGCATTCCGAGCGGGTCCGAGGCCTGATCAAGGATATCTGGGATTTGAGGATGAGCAAACTGCGCCTGAGTTTTCAGTTGTTTCTTAATAGCGACGCCGCATCGGCCAGGCTGACGCATCTCACTAGGATGGAGATCTACACAATGCGCGCGTTTTTAACCAAATCGCTGGATCAGGTGTTCAAGCTGCGGCATTCGGATAAAACTGTGCCAGCCCTGGCCGCTGAACAGGTTGCTGCCAGCAATGCCAGGACCAGGCGGGCTGCTGCTGCGGCTGCTGCTGCTTCTGCTGCTTCTTCTAGTAGGGGCGGAGCTGCCGGATCTTCCGGTGTGTCACAATGATCAACTGCTGCTGGCTTACTATTAATAGTAGTTTATTAAGTAGCTGAGCGTTTGTATTTTTGTGTTTGTAAAGTACATTTTCCAGTTTCTTTATCAACGCGACAAATGCTTATTTAACCCGCTGAAAAGGTTACCGTGACAAGAATCGCTAGAGAGTCATTGCAAAAAATTCTCTAGTGACTCCATAGCTACTGCGGGGCGACTCCTGTGACTTTTTAGCGACTCAAACGACTGTTGAGTCACGAGCGCATCACGTGAGTTGCAGAATGATAAAAGAGTCTTAAAGAAGACGTCCAAGAGTCATTGCGTTAGCGGCGTTAGCGCTTAACTTTCTACTAATTTGTTTGACACGCGATTCTGATTCATAAAGTGGCGCAGATGCGCTTTAGACGCAACTCAGTGATTCTGCAGCGACTCCAGCACGTCTCAGCTACGACTCTACGGCCCCAGAGTCTTTGACTCTTTGACGACTTTTCCCGTGACATCTTGTCGGTTTAGAGTCGTCTAAGAATCATTTCCTTCCAGGTTTTACCTTTGTTAGCGGCAACGACTCTTAGATGACGCAAGTGACTCGGGATGGTCTAAAGTAGGTACCGTTTTCATCGGGTTGTCTCGTCTTTATTGTGCAGTTATTCTATTAAAACATGCATTTTGTATTTACTTATTAATAAAACGCCTGATTAAATTTACTGTTGTCTTTGTTCCATGGCGAATTGTAATGAAGAAAAATCTACATATATTAATTTATTATTTGTTATTGCTCAGACAATAGAGAGGCTCTAAGACAAGAAAGTACGAATTGATTGAAATCGGTTGATACTGCGAGCGTAGTAGCTCTGCCAATGAAATATTGCTACAAATGGATTTTAAATTGATTCTGAACCAACTACAAATTGGTTTGATACTAGTGGGTAATGCAAACCCGGCCTTTTCTGGAAATAATCAATCTAGTCTTTGAGCTTAATATCGGTTTATGCTCTATGTACATCATACTTGTCCAGTACGTCTCAGATCTATCTCAGTTTAACTCATATTTGTGATTTACATGTACTTAACTTATGGAGAAGGTGCGGGTAAGAGTGCTACAGAGTGTCACACAACCGGCGAGAGGCATTGCTGCCCATTCCGCCGACTCCCCTGAGCAGGCACACAAGCGCGCGATACGTACGCAGTCATACGCACAGGCACACACGCAACGGAGTGCACAACGGCCCCTAACTTTTTCTATCGTTAGGCCAAGGACCACTAGGAACATTTTGTTATATCTGGTCTCGAGCCTGGGCTGCTGGCACATCAGAGCGCCGCGCTAGACTACTGCTGAATGACTCGCACAGCTGCCGCATGTCTACACATCACAACATATCGTAGTATAAACTACAAGTTCAAGCAGTACGAGAAGTAGACTGCACGAGAATTGTATATAAGAAAGAAGTACACTTGTGATGCACATGCAAACGGATTCAAAACCTCACCAACAGCATGCAATTGGCAATCAGTATAAGTTTATATTTTTATAGCCTTTAACTTGACTATTTAATTCCGAATTACTTGTATTTGTGTTTCAGAGTTGATGCCAATGTACAATATACCGATGCAGTATGTCTTCACAGCTAGAACACCCTAAATTCTCTTTTTCCTTAATTTGTTAAAATCTGCCGGGTCCAACCGGAAGTAGCTTCTTTTAGCAGTTAAAATACAGGGCAAACAGGCTCTTCTGTGTTGTTTACCGGGTCGCATGACAGCTACCATTCAAGTGCAGTTTCTACAGTTTAGTGGTAAGAAACCAGAAGCAAGGACAAAACTTGCATGGAAACCACAAAGAAAGATCGAATAGTGACTGCTACTACAGTTCTGGATTGCGATCTGAGATATGATGGGGCTAAAGTTCTGCAACTGCCGAACTTCTTCAAGTTATATTTATGACCGTTGAATATAAAATTAAAATACCAATGCCCTTCAGTTTTAAACTTTCAAATAACAAGCAAGAAACGAAAAAAGCAATTATACCAGCATATACTTAAAATTACTATGAAAAGTACGCTTCGGCAGTTGCTGCCTCTGCTGCTGAGCATGCGAGTTGCTGCATCTTTGGACTGCTCCGATGTTAATCGCACGGGTGAGTCGGTTGCTTTTAAGAGAAGCTCAAATACCAGCAATGCAAGGCTGAAAATCTTTTGCGATAAATATTTCAGTCACAGTGCAGCTGAGCAGGGCTGACGTTCTGCGCACCTGGCAACCCAGCGGTGCGCACTGCCGTTGGTGGGAGAGTCGGCAGTCAGAGACAAACCGATTCCCTGCTGCTGTGCGGTCCGGGCCTCGGTGGCTTGTGATGCAGCTGAGGCAGCCGATGATGCTGGAGGCGGTGAGCGTGCGAGACTGGGGTGAGTGACGTTGACCGACTCATTCTCATAATGCATGATGATGCAGAGGTAGCCTTGGACACAGAGTGTGAGACTGTGTGAGACCAGCTAGCATCTAATTAGCACTCTGAGACAGTGTGAGACCAGCTAGCATCTAATTAGCACTCTGAGACAGTGTGAGACCAGCTAGCATCTAATTAGCACTCTGAGACAGTGTGAGACCAGCTAGCATCTAATTAGCACTCTGAGACAGTGTGAGACCAGCTAGCATCTAATTAGCACTCTGAGACAGTGTGAGACCAGCTAGCATCTAATTAGCACTCTGAGACAGTGTGAGACCAGCTTGCATCTAATTAGCACTCTGAGACAGTGTGAGACCAGCTAGCAGCCAAGCACTCGTGTTGCAGATGGCCAGTGGCTCGCAGCAGCTCCGGTCGGCTCGCCCGTGTCAGCGGTCGGAGCCTCAAACCTCCCGCTGGAGCTGCAGCTGGAGGATCCGTGCAGCGTCAGCTGGGAGGCCTTGAACGGTAGCGACCGCTGGCGGAGTCTTGATGACTCCAATGGCACCGCCATGGTGAGTTAAAGAGGCAGCTGTTTGCATGCTGCACATTTTGCACATTCTGAAGAACTCAGTCATTCTGAGCACACCTCCTTCCAGCAGCCAGTGGCCTTCCTTCTGTTCAGCAGCTCCCAGCAGCTCCAGTGGAGCGCTCTCAATCTGCAAGGTGAGGTCTTTCAGCTCAGTGCTTTGATTTGCAGGTCGCTGAGTTCATTTCACCTCCGCACCCTCAGGCCGCACGGCCCCAATGCAGCTGAAGGAGACCAGAAACCCAGTTTGCCTGAACTGCGAGCCCCTCACGTGGAGAAACGGAGATCTGATTGGCTTCTCAGTGAGCAGCTGCGGCTCCCAGACTCCGAGCTGCTCAGTTCGACTCGTGGATGGCAGCAGACGAGAGGCTGAGCTGGTGAGCGACTGGCCGGCCTTGCCTGACTGATTTTCCACTTTGAGGCTGAGATCTCATGGCATTCTGCGATTTTCAGCTGTTCTCAAGACCTGGCAGTGATCGGATTCGAGTCACCCATTTTGAGTACCTTATGGAGGAGACGGAAATTCCGCGGACTCTGACCTGCTGGCAGGGGGACCCAGCGGCTCTGCAGATTGAGAGGGAAATCGCTGTGGCATGCAAGTCTGGGGCAGCCAATCTGGGGTTTTGCGAGTTCCCACCCGCAGCTGGCATTCAGGGCCCCGTACAGTTTTGGCCCTGTTTAAACCTCTTTATGTACTTTTATTTGCAGCTTATGGTGGAAGCTTTACTCTGTCGGTCTCTCCGGTGTGGGTCTCCGGCAGGAAGGTTTTCTTAGAAACTGAAGCGCAGCGATTCTTTCCGGAGCCCAGGATTCAGTGTTCGATCAGGGCGGTGACGGAGCAGCCTTTGAAAGTGGAGAGCCAGGTGAGGACAGGTGCATTGTCTTTGAGTGAGCGATACCGCTGGCAGCACGAGTTGGTCTACAATCTGACCGCAACGCCACAACCCCAAGTTCCCAGTCACCGCGGCCTATCCTTACACAAAGCACACGTAAAATGCAGATACCCCTCATTCTGTGTCGTTTAACTTTCAGAACCGGTCTGTAGTGAAGGACAATAAAAGCCGGGTTCTGCTGTCAGTTCGCTCAAGGTTCAGCTTTCACGCATCGCTCTCAATGCACGGAGGTCAAATTCTGTGCTGGGTGAATCTGACTGAGGATGAAAACTTGGTTGCTATGAAGTACAAGTTAATTCACATTGTAACGCAGATTAGCGGTGAGAAATGAGCGAATTAAATTCAGACTTCCGTATCTCAGTATTCTGTGTTACCTCTCCCATCACCCCTCACCTAGCCACCCCTCACCTAGCCACCCCTCACTCAGCCACCCCTCACCCAGCCACCCTCATCCAGCCACCCCTCACAAAGCCACCCCTCACCCAGTTACCCCTCACCCAGCCACCCCTCACCCAGCCACCCCTCACCCAGCAACCCCTCACCCAGCCACCCTCACCCAGCCACCCCTCACCCAGCCACCCCTCACCCAGCCACCCCTCACCCAGCCATCACTTACACAGCCACCCCTCACGCAGCCACCCCTCACCCAGCCACCCTCATCCATCCACCCCTTACACAGCCACCCCTCACCCAGGCACCCCTCACACAGCCACCCCTCACCCTGCCACCCCTCACCCAGCCACCCTCACCCAGCCACCCCTCACCCAGACACCCCTCACCCAGCCACCCCTCACCCAGCCACCCCTCACCCAGCCACCCCTCACCCAGCCATCACTTACACAGCCACCCCTCACGCAGCCACCCCTCACCCAGCCACCCTCATCCATCCACCCCTTACACAGCCACCCCTCACCCACGCACCCCTCACACAGCCACCCCTCACCCAGCCACCCCTCACCCAGCCACCCCTCACCCAGCCACCCCTCGCCCAGCAACCCCTTACACAGCCACCCCTCACCCAGCCACCCCTCACCCAGCCACCCCTCACCCAGCCACCCCTCACCCAGCCACCCCTCACCCAGCCACCCCTCACCCAGCCACCCCTCACCCAGCCACCCCTCACCCAGCCACCGCTCATCCAGCCACCCCTCACCCAGCCACCCCTCACCCAGCCACCCCTCACCCAGCCACCCCTCACCCAGCCAATCGCACGCACTGCAGAGCCGTGCCAGACGGCCGTAGACCTGGGCTCGAGTCCGCACTGGGAGGTGGGCCAGACCCGCCACATCGCAGTGACCTCCAGCGCCTGCAGCATCTGAAATGTGAGCCACAGCTGCCGGCTGCTGCAGGCTGATGGCGCTTCACCCGTGCCGCTCCGCAGAGTTGAAGTACGCTTGCACTGAGACTGGCCAAAGTGCTCAGAGAAGTGCAGAGCCTCACCTGTCCCAATCTGCACCCTCATTCGCATTGCAGCAGAGCAGCTTCAGCAGCGTTCACCAGCTGCAGGTGAGCAGGTCGATGGCTCACCAGAACTGGTCGGTTCGCTGTAGCGTCAACCAGTCAGGTGTGGTGTATGATGAGGCTGAGAGTCTGGAGCAGCTGCGACCGCCGATTTTCTGTGAGTGCCGGACAGTGCATGAAGCGATTCTGTGAACCTTTGTTTGAATGCGATTTCCAATTTCACTGCAGACCCGGAAAGCATTCAGGTAGATGCCAGCATTGAGAGCTCGCTACTGCACCTGGCTGTGGCTGCCTCTGACGCTCGGCCTCCAGTGTCATCTGTTGTCTGCCAGATCGCAAATTTCACTGTGAGTGCTTGATGCGAGCCCGAAAGAGGGCCGAATAAGCGCGCATGACAGTAGCGTGCAGATGCATCTCTTTGCTACCATCTTTAATATCTTTTCAATGTTAAAATGCTGTGATGAAAACGTTGCTTGAATTTTTACGAGGTGCTGACTAGAGAACCCAGGTGATTGACTAGAGAACCCAGGTGATTGACTAGAGAACCCTGGTGATTGACTAGAGAACCCAGGTGATTGACTAGAGAACCCAGGTGATTGTCTAGAGAACCCAGGTGATTGACTAGAGAACCCAGGTGATTGACTAGAGAACCCAGGTGATTGACTAGAGAACCCAGGTGATTGACTAGAGAACCCTGGTGATTGACTAGAGAACCCAGGTGATTGACTAGAGAACCCAGGTGATTGTCTAGAGAACCCAGGTGATTGACTAGAGAACCCAGGTGATTGACTAGAGAACCCAGGTGATTGACTAGAGAACCCAGGTGATTGTCTAGAGAACCCAGGTGATTGACTAGAGAACCCAGGTGATTGACTAGAGAACCCAGGTGATTGACTAGAGAATCCAGGTGATTGACTAGAGAACCCAGGTGATTGACTAGAGAACCCAGGTGATTGTCTAGAGAACCCAGGTGATCGACTAGAGAACCCAGGTGATTGACTAGAGAACCCAGGTGATTGACTAGAGAACCCAGGTGATTGACTAGCGCCCTTCTTACCCAGCCTTATTTAACCTAATACTTTAGACTAGTCTGATTCTAGCAAGACTTGAACCGGCCAGGGAGAATTGCATTGACTTGACGGGAAAGCTGTAGCATAGGCCTGTGTCTTATTATTCTAACTTAAAGCCGTAGCTTTCAGATGCGCACTTGCGCCAGACTCGTGTGTTTGAGATGTGCGCTTGCGTCGTGAGCGCCAATGTAATCTGTTGTCGGGGCAATGAGTGCAGGATTGAAGCCAGCCCCTGTAGGACAATGAGGAGAAATGTGAATCTTGAGCTCGATGTCAACTTGAGCACCGGAATGGAACCAAGCGCTCAGCTGTGGACCAAGCTGACTCATTGGACTAAATTCAAAGTCAAATCTCAATAGCTGTCTTCATCCACAGAGTGTTGAGCTGACACCGATGCAACACAGCCACACCTGGCAGGCAAACGGCAGCATTACACCACCAGCGTGTGCATCGCTGAATAACGAATCGAATTTTCTCATCAACTGCACTGCTCAGCAGGACTTCAATGGCTCAACGATTATTCAAACAAGCGAACAGGTCTCTCGAAACTGCCCCTCAAAGGAAACAGGTAACTCATTTTTCCCGACGCTTCATGTAATAACAGCCACTCGCAAATAAAATATCGATAAAATATTAAAACAGAAAAATATTGTGTATTCAATGTCAATTCAAATGTCAATTCAAAATGTCAATTCAAAGCTTTATACTTTCCAAAGCTTTTTTCAAAGCTTTTGGAATTTTTCAAACAAGCGAACAGGTCTTTCGTAACTGCCCCCCAAAGGAAACAGGTTTTTTTTTACCGACACATAACAGCCAATCGCAAATAAAATGTCGTTAAAATAGTAAAACAGCAAAATATTATGTATTTACCTTTGTCAATTCAAAGCTCTAGACTTTCCAAAGCTGTAAAATTAAAGTACGATTTCCGACCGAAGAGTAACCTAAATTTCGCTATAAACTGGTATTGAACACAAAATATTAGTAAACTGCAGCATTTAAAGAAATTGTCCCTGCATTCAACACAGCGTCTCAATAGCTGGATGCACTTCCAGAGGCCCTCCGTCAGGTCACGTTGTTCTTTATGTCTTCCGGGTCTTCAAATCGGGATCCTTTGAGAGCTATGGGGGACCTGCCAGAAAACGCAGGGGGCATGTCTGGTGAATAAGCTGATGGCTCAGCTCAAGCTGATGCGTTGTCGTGATGCAGCGATTGGGCATTGTTGCTCCCGCCGCATCCTCGGCATGAGCCTCTTCTTAAAGTGCTCTTCTTTCGTGATTGATGAGGCCTCGAGAATACAATTCTCGCTAGCGCTGGGAACCTGGCTAAAGCTCTTTGTTTTACTTTTATTTCAGATGAAGATGGAAGTCTCACTCTATCGGTGTCTCCGGTGTGGGTCTCGGGCATGAAAGTTGAGTCAACGGGTACGGGTTTCTGCCAGACTCACTTTGCTTAAATGTTAATCTACCTATCTATCTATCTATCTATCTATCTATCTATCTATCTATCTATCTATCTATCTATCTATCTATCTATCTTTCTATCTTAGTTAGTTAGTTAGTTAGTTTGTTAGTTGGTTAGTTAGTTAGTTTGTTTCTTTGTTTGTTTGTTAGTTAGTTTGTTAGTCAGTTAGTTAGTTAGTTAGTTAGTTAGTTAGTTAGTTAGTTTGTTTGTTTGTTTGTTTGTTTGTTTGTCAGTCAGTCAATCACCCACTCAAGTCAGTCAGTCAGTCACCCACTCAAGTCAGTCAGTCAGTCACCCACTCAAGTCAGTCTGTCAGTCACCCACTCAAGTCAGTCAGTCAGTCACCCACTCAAGTCAGTCAGTCAGTCACCCACTCAAGTCAGTCAGTCAGTCAGTCAGTCAGTCAGTCAGTCAGTAAGTCAGTCAGTCACCCACTCACTCAAGTCAGTCAGTCAGTCAGTCACCCACTCAAGTCAGTCTGTCAGTCACCCACTCAAGTCAGTCAGTCAGTCACCCACTCAAGTCAGTCAGTCAGTCACCCACTCAAGTCAGTCAGTCAGTCAGTCAGTCAGTCAGTCAGTAAGTCAGTCAGTCACCCACTCACTCAAGTCAGTCAGTCAGTCAGTCAGTCAGTCAGTCAGTCAGTCAGTCAGTCAGTCAGTCAGTAAGTCAGTCAGTCACCCACTCACTCAAGTCAGTCAGTCAGTCAGTCAGTCAGTCAGTCAGTCAGTCAGTCAGTCGTCAGTCAGTCAGTCACCCACTCACTCAAGTCAGTCAGTCAGTCAGTCAGTCAGTCACCCACTCACTCAAGTCAGTCAGTCAGTCAGTCAGTCAGTCAGTCAGTCAGTCAGTCAGTCAGTCAGTCAGTCAGTCAGTCAGTCAGTCAGTCAGTCAGTCAGTCAGTCAGTCAGTCAGTCAGTCAGTCAGTCAGTCAGTCAGTCAGTCAGCTGTTCACCTTGCAGAGAGTGTCCCGGTCCCTATTAGCCGCAGTGGCTGCTCAGCGTAGAGGCGGCGGCGCACTTCGGATGCAGCCGCTGGCAGCCGCGGCCTCCGCGGGCGCCGGCAGCAGCGCGTACGACTACCCGTCCACGAATGCGACAGCTCAGGGTAGCAGGAGCCACAGCGAGGCCGGAGAGTCCAACAACATACCCAGTGTCTACCTGGTGCTGACTCCGTCGAGGAGGTCTCAGCAGCAGCAGCAGCTGGTCAGCAGCTTTGAGCCGAGGCAGCAGAGCTGAGAGATGGCTATCTTTTAAATCGTTTCCAACTCAAAAACTACAGTCTAAAAAATCTCTACTTGTCAATTTTATAGTTCGACGGGTTATCAGAGGTTGTAGCCGGCGAACGGGGACAAAATTATTTTTATGAGTCTTTAGTGAAATCGAGTACTTTTCTGCTTCTTTAAAATGATTATTTATAAAAAGTAAATACAATAAAATAAATTATTGCAGAACATTGTCTTTCCTGACAAATAGAGAAGAAAATAAAAGTCGATCAAGAAAGGAGACAGATTCTATCGCAAAATCAAAGGTGCACAAACTCCAAATTCGGGACTGAAAGCTTATTTAATAATTTCAGCTGAAGGTGCGCGTTGAACATTTCGTCTGTTACCCTCTGTCAGTAGCAGGCAGCCCTGATTATGCCAGTGTGGTTTTCGTCTATGATTGTGACGTGGTCAGTTTAAGGTGATCCCGAAAAGGGCCGCTGGACTATATTTTCCCTTGTAATTTCTCATATTAATTTCTCCAATAGTTTATTTTAACGTTTACTTATAGTAGAGCCCAACGATTTTGTGGCAATTTCTAATTCACTGTATATTTTGCTATCCTCTCTTGCGACCGTATAAAATTGGCACGATCGATAATTTTAAGTTCTCTCGCCAGCCAATGAAAACCACTCGTGCTTCGCGCTACCCCCCTCTGCGCTCCTTTATTAAACCCCCCGCCTGGCGGCGGCACTCCTCACCGCCCGTCCTTATCTGTGCTTCTCTCTTCCTCCCGGCCTGTCCTCGGCCTTGTTTTCCTTCTCTCTGTCTGGACCAGCCTGTTTGCACTGCCTGCCACTGTCTGCCACGGCTAACGCCAATCTCACCACTACGCATCTGCCACTGTTGTGCTCATCGCCGTTACTCACCACGTTGCATCGTCTTGCATCACTCGCCTACCACTCAACTACAATCTCTAACTCACCTTCAATTCAAAACCATTGTTGCAGCCGCCAGTGCCCCAAAAGCGCAATAAGTTCTATATTGATATTAACCGCATCGAATATTGATCTCAACAATAATAACCAACTACGGCCAGTTTCCGGCCTTGTATGCCAAGTGCTCCGCTACACAAATCCGCTATCAAGACTTGACTCGATTCATTTGGGACTAAAACGGCCCTTTTAAGGGTCACGGACAACATCAATAACGTGACAATGATGACAGCAGAAACTTCAATAGTTTTCGTTCGGTAGCGGCAGTTGTGTCCTTTTTTGTTTTTTTGTTTGTCTGGTTCAGTAACGCAGTGCAGAATTATACATGCGAATGTTTTACATGAGCAGTGCGACAACAAGCCTCAATGTGTCTCAATATTTTGAGTTCTCGGAGAACACGGTGCTTCCAATAAGCCTCGACTAGAATTCATTTGTCTGGATTTCGGCTTGGAACAGACCAGCCTGTATCTGCACTGAAAATCTGTGCAGTTTTAATGAGCCGGCGTTAAGAGTACGACATGAATTATGAATATTTTGATGAAACACAAGATTAATGTTTGAGATGTTTAGAGTTAGTTTTGCATGTGGTTTCAGTGTTTTTTTGTTAGAATTATACTCGTACCATATTTTTATTAAAGGCTGGGGCTGTGGCGAACTTTAAGCGACATTGTCACACAACCGGAGAGAGGCATACAAGCGCGCGGATACGTACACAGATATACGCACAGGCACACACACACACAATTTTATTTATGGTAAGGCATGTACACTTCCCTGTGCCTTGGGTGTTGGCCCTCAAGGCAATTAATTGCACCAGCAGAGCTAAGCCGAGATTTCAATTTAACCCCAAATTAATGTGACTGCACTTGGAATCGAGCCTGGGCCGTTGGCACATCAAAAGCGCCGCGCTAAACCACTAGGCGACAGACCCCCCTTCATTTATATGTATTCTACAGATCTTTACCTTTTGTGTTTGTCAAGTTAATCTTATCAGAAATATTAAACTGTCGAGTCTTAAAATACCGCTGACTTGTTTTCCAGTATGAAAAAACAGATAAGGCTGTAAAGGATTTTTTAGTTACATAAACACACATTGCACACCGTTTCATGAAGAAAGTGAATTCCCAATGCACGAATTTGTGCATAAAATACGGACTGCTCATAACATGGTCAGGTGATTTGAAACGCAAGTCTCGAGGTCAATAAAAATCCATTAAAAGTCCATAACGGAGGTCGGAGGAGCTGAGAAGTCGATAATATAGCATAAATATATAATGCATATTTATTTACTGGTTCATCATCAAGTCCAGCAGCCATTTTGGTAAGTTGATAAGAACTATAAGTATGAAGGATTTGACTATCTTGAGTAATCTAAAACGATCAAAATGCCTGATTAGCCTCTTTTATTCTCTGATTTCGCATGTGTCAGCCAATATGTCTGCTGTCTTTCGCCACTCATTTAGAACTGATTGATGAATGATGCTCTCAGTTGAGTGCATTTTGGTCCAGTTTGCGTCTGGTTCAGTGGTTCAGTATTATTTTATTGTTTCTGCTTGATTTATTAATCACTGATCGTTGCGAACGCATTTATGCTTGGATTTTTTCACTGTTTTGTTCTTATTTATAGCGTATTGACTGTTGTGCTGTCCATATTGCATAAAAGCGTTAATAATTGTTTTTTTTGAGATTTGCGATTTGAAATTTGAGATATGAGATTGAGATTTAAGATTGAGATTTGAGATTTGAGATTGAGATTTAAGATTGAGATTGGAGATTGATATTGAGATTTGAAAATTGAGATTGAAATTTGAGATTTATAATTTGATACATGAGATTAAAATTTGAGATTGAGATTTGAGATTGAGATTTGAGATTGAGATTTGAGATTTGAGATTGAGATTGAAACTTTAGATTTTAGATTGAGACTAGCAATCTTCGCCCCCCGATGGGGGACATCTGGATAGAATCTCTGTTCTCTACAATTAACAAAAAGACAGCCAAAAAATCCTTCACAAAGACAACAGACAAACTGCTCAAATGAAGTGAATTGCAATAAGAAATCTTCCCAAGACCACAAGCATCCCCCAGATAGCAAGCATCCTCCAGATAGCAAGCATTCTCCCAGATAGCAAGCATTTCCCAGATAGCAAGCATCCCCAAGATAGCAAGCATCCTCCAGATAGCAAGCATCCCCCAGATAGCAAGCATCCCCCAGATAGCAAACATCCCCCAGATAGCAAGCATTCCCCAGATAGCAAGCATTCCGCAGATAGCAAGCATCCCCCAGATAGCAAGCATCCCCAAGATAGCAAGCATCCCTCAGATAGCAAGCATACCCCAAGATAGCAAGCATCCCCCAGATAGCAAGCATTCCCCAGATAGCAAGCATTCCCCAGATAGCAAGCATCCCCCAGAAAGCAAGCATCCTCCAAATAGCAAGCATCCCCAAGATAGATAGCATCCCCAAATAGCAACCATCCACCAGACAATAAGTAGCTAGAGCGACAATTTCCTTAGCTTTATAGTGGCTCCTTTAAATTGGCATGGCGCTTTATACCTTTACATTTGAAATTGGATATCTTGAATGTTTGACATGGTGGCTATTTTATGTTTGACATAGTGGCTCTTCTATGTTTGACATGGTGGCTCTTTTATGTTTGACATAGTGGCTCTTTTATGTTCGACATGGTGGCTCTTCTATGTTTGACATGGTGGCTTTTTTAGGTTTGACATGGTGGCTCTTTTATGTTTGACATGTTGACTTTTTTATGTTCGACACGGTGGCTTTTTAATGTTCGACATGGTGGCTCTTTTAGGTTTGAACCGGTGGCTCTTTAATGTTTGACATGGTGGCTCTTTAATGTTCGACATGGTGGCTCTTTTATGTTCGACATGGTGGCTCTTTAATGTTTGACATGGTGGCCCTTTAATGGTTAACATGGCGGCTCTTTAATTTTCGAAATGGTGGCTCCTTAATTTTCGAAATGGTGGCTGTTTTATGTTTGACATGGTGGCTCTTTAATGTTCGACATGGTGGCTCTTTAATGTTTGACATGGTGGCCCTTTAATGGTTAACATGGCGGCTCTTTAATTTTCGAAATGGTGGCTCCTTAATTTTCGAAATGGTGGCTGTTTTATGTTTGACATGGTGGCTCTTTAATGTTCGACATGGTGGCTCTTTAATGTTTGACATGGTGTCTGTTTTATGTTTGATATGGTGGCTCTTTAATGTTCGACATGGTGGCTCTTTAATGTTTGACATGGTAACTCTTTTATGTTTGATATGGTGGCTCTTTAATGTTCGACATGGTGGCTCTTTAATGTTCGACATGGTGGCTCTTTAATGTTCGACATGGTGGCTCTTTAATTTTTAACATGGTGACTCTTTTATGTTCGACATGGTGGCTCTTTTATGTTTGACATAGTGGCTCTTCTATGTTTGACATGGTGGCTCTTTAATGTTTGACATGGTGGCTCTATTATGTTTGACATGGTGGCTCTTCTATGTTTGACATGGTGGCTTTTTTAGGTTTGACATGGTGGCTCTTTTATGTTTGACATGTTGGCTTTTTAATGTTCGACATGGTGGCTTTTTAATGTTCGACATGGTGGCTCCTTTAGGTTTGAAATGGTGGCTCTTTAATATTTGACAAGGTGGCTCTTTAATGTTTGACATGGTGGCTCTTTTAGGTTTGAACCGGTGGCTCTTTAATGTTTGACATGGTGTCTGTTTTATGTTTGACATGGTGGCTCTTTAATGTTCGACATGGTGGCTCTTTAATGTTCGACATGGTGGCTCTTTATTTTTAACATGGTGACTCTTTTATGTTCGACATGGTGGCTCCTTAAGGTTTGAAATATTGGCTCTTTAATGTTTAACATGGTGGCTTTTCTATGTTCGACATGGTGGCTTTTCTATGTTCGACATGGTGGCTCTTGTATGTTCGACATGGTGGCTCTTTTAATGGTCGACATGGTGGCTCTTTAATGTTCTTCATGTTGGCTCTTTTATGTTTGACATGGTGGCTTTTTTATGTTTGACATGGTGGCTCTTTTATGTTCTACATAGCTGCTCTTTTATGTTCGACATTGTGGCTCTTGTATGTTCGACAGGGTCGCTCTTTTAGGTTTGAAATGGTGGCTCTTTAATATTTGACAAGGTGGCCCTTTAATGTTTAACATGGCGGCTCTTAAATTTTCGAAATGGTGGCTGTTTTATATTTGACATGGTGGCTCTTTAATGTTCGACATGGTAGCTCTTTAATGTTCTTAATGGTGTCTGTTTTATGTTTGACATGGTTGCTCTTTTATGTTCGACATGGTGGCTCTTTAATTTTTAACATGGTAACTCTTTTGTTTGATATGGTGGCTCTTTTATGTTCGACATGGTGGCTCTTGTATGTTCGACATGGTGGCTTCTTTAGGTTTGAAATGGTGGCTCTTTAATATTTGACAAGGTGGCTCTTTAATGTTCGACATGGTGGCTCTTTTAGGTTTGAAATGGTGGGTCTTTAATGCTTGACAATGTGGCTCTTTAATGTTTGACATGGTGGCTCTTTAATGTTCGACATGGTGGCTCTTTAATGTTTGACATGGTAACTCTTTTATGTTTGATATGGTGGCTCTTTTATGTTCGACATGGTGGCTCTTTAATGTTAGACATGGTGGCTCTTTAATGTTTGACATGGTAACTCTTTTATGTTTGATATGGTGGCTCTTTTATGTTCGACATGGTGGCTCTTGTATGTTCGACATGGTGGCTTCTTTAGGTTTGAAATGGTGGCTCTTTAATATTTGACAAGGTGGCCCTTTAATGTTTAACATAGCGGCTCTTAAATTTTCGAAATGGTGGCTCCTTAATTTTCGAAATGGTGGCTGTTTTAGGTTTGACATGGTGGCTCTTTAATGTTCTTAATGGTGTCTGTTTTATGTTTGACATGGTGGCTCTTTAATTTTTAACATGGTGGCTCTTTTAGGTTTGAAACGGTGGCTCTTTAATGTTTGACATGGTGGCTTTTCTATGTTCGACATGGTGGCTCTTGTATGTTCGACATGGTGGCTTCTTTAGGTTTGAAATGGTGGCTCTTTAATATTTGACAAGGTGGCTCTTTAATGTTCGACATGGTGGCTCTTTAATGTTTGACATGGTGGCTCTTTTAGGTTTGAAATGGTGGGTCTTTAATGCTTGACAATGTGGCTCTTTAATGTTTGACATGGTGGCTCTTTAATGTTCGACATGGTGGCTCTTTAATGTTTGACATGGTAACTCTTTTATGTTTAATATGGTGGCTCTTTTATGTTCGACATGGTGGCTCTTTAATGTTTGACATGGTGGCTATTGAATGTTTGACATGGTAACTATTTTAGGTTTGAAATGGTGGGTCTTTAATGCTTGACAATGTGGCTCTTTAATGTTTGACATGGTGGCTATTGAATGTTCGACATGGTTGCTCTTTAATGTTCGACATGGTGGCTCTTTAATGTTTGACATGGTAACTCTTTTATGTTTGATATGGTGGCTCTTTTATGTTCGACATGGTGGCTCTTTAATTTTCGACATGGTGGCTCCTTTAGGTTTGAAATGGTGGCTCTTTAATGTTTGACATGGTGGCTCTTCTATGTTCGACATGGTGGCTCTTTAATGTTCGACATGGTGGCTCTTTAATTTTTAACATGGTAACTCTTTTATGTTCGATATGGTGGCTCTTTTATGTTCGACATGGTGGTTCTTTAATGTTCGACATGGTGGCTCCTTTAGGTTTGACATGGTGGCTCTTCTATTGCGCTTTTTTTATGTTTAGCAGTTTTTTTGTTTTTAAGGTGTTTTAATAAAAAAATTATTTTGCGCTTCTAAGATTCGAACCCAGGTCGCTACATTAGCATTCCAGTCTGTTCGCATCAGGGCTATCTCTTTTCAATTGGAGAACATGAATTGTGGCCCTTATAATTCAATTCTTACAGCAAGTCAATTGGAGTAAAAAGTTATGACATAATCAATTTCTCAGTCAGCCAGTATCAGTCTCACTTCGAGTTAGCAATATGGTTACGCAATTTCAATCAAGTCGTGTGTGCATTTCTTCGGCACTGTTTTCAACTTGTTGTGATGCAATCTTTATCAGAATTGAAATTCAGTCAGTCAGTTTTTTCTCTAGCATTCTTACAATGCATTTCAAGTCGAAAATTTGGCTTGACCTTTGCAAAAAAGCGTGTTTTTCGAATATTTAATCCCTTTAACATTGAGCAATTTCTTAGCCAAGATGCATGTACTGTGCCAGGAAAATTTCTGATCGAATGATGCAAGTTTGAAGAAAATCGGTTGAGCCGTTTTTTCTGAAATCAATCGCATACCCATATACATACATACATACAGACAACTCATTTTTAGTATATAGGATTTAAGATTTGAAATTTGAGATTGAGATTGAGATTAATATTTGAGATTTGCGATTGAGATTTGAGATTTGAGATTTAAGACTTGAAATTTGAGATGAGATTGAGATTTGAGATTGAGATTTCAGATTTTAAATTGAGATTGGAGAATTGAAATTTGAGATATAAGATTGAGATTGAGATTTAGGATTGAGATTGAGATTGAGATTAGAGATTTGAGATTGAGATTTGAGATTTGAAACTTGAGATATGAGATTAAGATTGAAATTTAGAGTTTAGATTGAGATTTGTGATTTGAGATTTGAAATTTCAGAGTTGGGATTGAAATAGGAGATTACAGATTGTTATTGGGATTAAGATTTGAGATTGAGATTGAGTTTAGGGAATTGCTGAGATGTCAAGGCTGAGGTCAAAAGCTGATTTGACCAGGAAATTGAGCAGAGATTTGAGCAGAGATTTGAGCAGAGATTTGACCACATGTAGTTTATTTTTAAAAAATTTCCACTCTTTGTTGGCTCCCCTACGTGGGGCGCTCATTGCTGGGCAGACTGCCTTTTTTATTACAAAATATCCAAAAGGCCTCAAGAGTTCAGTACAGGGCCTCACTAGCAAATCGCCCAGACTCCATCATCTCGAGTCTAATCGGAGTCCGCATAGTCCGATTATTCCTAGAAAGTACTTCATGGTGTTACGAATCCTCGAAGTACGAGTTGTACAAGCAAATGTCAATGACTTAGTCAACAAAATCACTCGGGTTTATAAAAAATGCAGGTTTATCAATCTTTATAAGCTTCGTGTACGAGTCCTACAGTTGCCACCTGAGACAAAAACATTGCTCCATCCAGAAAATAAAGCATGGTCAAAGTCAGAAGTAGAGCTATATCATTGTGATTTCTATTCAAAGACCATATTTCCTGCAGAGTCCAGTAACTCTATCTGTCTGTAGCTCAGCACATCAACTTGAGCTGTTTCAATCGCCCAATTGCAGAACTTCCAACGACTTTTTCTGTCAGTCGGTCTACTGGTATCAGCTTTGCAGTGAGTAGCGCGCATTTCATCAATTCTGTTCTTGAAAAGACACAGACACGCAGACACTAAAGCAGACAGACAGACACGCAGACACTAAAGCAGACAGACAGACACGCAGACACTAAAGCAGACAGACAGACACGCAGACACTAAAGCAGACAGACAGACACGCAGACACTAAAGCAGACAGACAGACACGCAGACACTAAAGCAGACAGACAGACACGCAGACACTAAAGCAGACAGACAGACACGCAGACACTAAAGCAGACAGACAGACACGCAGACACTAAAGCAGACAGACAGACACGCAGACACTAAAGCAGACAGACAGACACGCAGACACTAAAGCAGACAGACAGACACGCAGACACTAAAGCAGACAGACAGACACGCAGACACTAAAGCAGACAGACAGACACGCAGACACTAAAGCAGACAGACAGACACGCAGACACTAAAGCAGACAGACAGACACGCAGACACTAAAGCAGACAGACAGACACGCAGACACTAAAGCAGACAGACAGACACGCAGACACTAAAGCAGACAGACAGACACGCAGACACTAAAGCAGACAGACAGACACGCAGACACTAAAGCAGACAGACAGACACGCAGACACTAAAGCAGACAGACAGACACGCAGACACTAAAGCAGACAGACAGACACGCAGACACTAAAGCAGACAGACAGACACGCAGACACTAAAGCAGACAGACAGACACGCAGACACTAAAGCAGACAGACAGACACGCAGACACTAAAGCAGACAGACAGACACGCAGACACTAAAGCAGACAGACAGACACGCAGACACTAAAGCAGACAGACAGACACGCAGACACTAAAGCAGACAGACAGACACGCAGACACTAAAGCAGACAGACAGACACGCAGACACTAAAGCAGACAGACAGACACGCAGACACTAAAGCAGACAGACAGACACGCAGACACTAAAGCAGACAGACAGACACGCAGACACTAAAGCAGACAGACAGACACGCAGACACTAAAGCAGACAGACAGACACGCAGACACTAAAGCAGACAGACAGACACGCAGACACTAAAGCAGACAGACAGACACGCAGACACTAAAGCAGACAGACAGACACGCAGACACTAAAGCAGACAGACAGACACGCAGACACTAAAGCAGACAGACAGACACGCAGACACTAAAGCAGACAGACAGACACGCAGACACTAAAGCAGACAGACAGACACGCAGACACTAAAGCAGACAGACAGACACGCAGACACTAAAGCAGACAGACAGACACGCAGACACTAAAGCAGACAGACAGACACGCAGACACTAAAGCAGACAGACAGACACGCAGACACTAAAGCAGACAGACAGACACGCAGACACTAAAGCAGACAGACAGACATGCAGACACTAAAGCAGACAGACAGACATGCAGACACTAAAGCAGACAGACAGACACGCAGACACTAAAGCAGACAGACAGACACGCAGACACTAAAGCAGACAGACAGACACGCAGACACTAAAGCAGACAGACAGACACGCAGACACTAAAGCAGACAGACAGACACGCAGACACTAAAGCAGACAGACAGACACGCAGACACTAAAGCAGACAGACAGACACGCAGACACTAAAGCAGACAGACAGACACGCAGACACTAAAGCAGACAGACAGACACGCAGACACTAAAGCAGACAGACAGACACGCAGACACTAAAGCAGACAGACAGACATGCAGACACTAAAGCAGACAGACAGACATGCAGACACTAAAGCAGACAGACAGACACGCAGACACTAAAGCAGACAGACAGACACGCAGACACTAAAGCAGACAGACAGACATGCAGACACTAAAGCAAACAGACAGACATGCAGACACTAAGACAGACACTGGGAGACAGGCAGACAGACAGACAGACAGACAGACAGAAAGACAGACAGACAGACAGACAGACAGACAGACAGACAGACAGACAGACAGACACAGACAGACACGAAGACACTACGGCTCTAAGACAGACAGACACTAAGACACGCAGACACTACACAAGATAATAAGAGACCCAGACACTAAGACAGCCAGACACTACACAAGATACTATGACACCCAGACACTAAGACACTCAGACACTAAGACACGCAGACACTACACAAGATACTATGACACCCAGACACTAAGACACTCAGACACTAAGACACGCAGACACTACACAAGATAATAAGAGACCCAGACACTAAGACAGCCAGACACTACACAAGATACTATGACACCCAGACACTAAGACACTCAGACACTAAGACACGCAGACACTACACAAGACACTAAGACACCCAGACACTCCACAAGACACTAAGACAGGCGCTACCAAAGTACCAAAGCTGCAATAATTTCAACGCAAAGCTGAACAAAACTTCAATCAGAATCGAAGCCGCCAATCACTACTGCGTGAACCAGCTGACGCTAAAAATCAGTCTGGACGATTTCTATCACCGCGACGAGATTTTGATTCCGCAACTGCCGCACGAGACTGAGGTCAGTGAGGTGCGCCATCGCAGGTGCAGGTGGATTGTAAGCTTCAACACCGGCAGCAAATGCACGCAGCTGGTACTGGCTGGGTTGCCAGCTCGGGAGAACTCCAGTTTCAGTTCGACTGACAGCCGTTTAAGATTCACCTCGATGTCGAATGCAAAAACGACTGTCTTACCTGGAATATTCCATGTCGTTCCTTTGGAGAGCAAGTACGTTACCTGTAGTCAGTGCTTGTCGCTTTATTACCATTATTTCGCCCAACACAAGTGAAATGGAAAATTTGCAATAAAGACTCCCTGCACGGAGGCGGCCTCTCCTGCGTGCGCCCTACCCCGTGCTCTGTGCTGATTGGCTGCGGCCAGCCCGTCTGTGACACGAAGGCTGCGCCCTGCCCCGTGCCCTGTGCTGATTGGCTGCGGCCAGCCCGTCTGTGACACGAAGGCTGCGCCCCGCCCCGTGCCCTGTGCTGATTTGCTGCGGCCAGCCCGTCTGTGACACGAAGGCTGCGCCCTGCCCTGCGCGGGGTTCTGATTGGCTGGCCTTATGCGCAGTTGGCGGGCTTCGCTGATGGGGTCGCCTAGCCCCGCCCTATTGTACGGGTTTTTCTTTATTATTTATTACTTTTTTTGCTTCCTGTTGGGTCTTGGTTCCATGGCGACGAATCATTCACGGTAGCTGACTTTGGAGGTCAGGTAAGCAGCCTATTCAGCTGTGTACAAACCGAGGCCAACTCTGCTTAACCTGCAGCGTTAGCGGCACTTCAGACTAATTTAATTTACACGTACAGAATATAAATAAATAAACTGATTACAGTAGAAAAGCATGAGGTGTTCTTAGCTTTAAATCTAAGTTCCTAGGTTACACACCGTTTGCAGCAAAATCTTGGGATCCGCGAGCTGATGGCCAAAATGCTGCAAACTACAGATTTCTGCTGCCACTTCCCAGCATCTGCAGCCGCGACATGCTGAGCTACCGGAGCAGCTGCTTTGCTGTTGTCTCACTTCAGCAGAGCTTGACAGATGCGCTGTCCAGCATCAGGGGTGACGCTCAGCTAGCCAGCTTCACCAGTTGGTCCGAGATAGAGGAGTTCATTGCATCCAGTGAGTGGTTTTCACATGTAGATAGATAGATAGATAGATAGATAGATAGATAAATAGATAGATAGATAGATAGATAGATAGATAGATAGATAGATAGATAGATAGATAGATAGATCGATAGATAGATAGATAGATAGATACATAGATAGATAGATAGATAGATAGATAGATAGATAGATAGATAGATAGATAGATAGATAGATAGATAGGTAGATAGATAGATAGATAGATAGATAGATAGATAGATAGATAGATAGATAGATAGATAGATAGATAGATAAATAGATAGGTTGATAACTTGAAACTCTAGACAGAGAGGTATTGTGAGCAAGTGTTAAAAATAGAATTATTGGCTTCCAGTGAAATTTTCACGACTTGCGAGTCCAAAAGTCCTTCTGCTTGAGTTGCTCATGCTCTTAACAATTATCTTTATAGTAAGTCTCCAAATAGCTGACCCTCTTTCATACAAAAAGTCACATCAACATTGCAGTAAGATCGCGAATGCCTCTGGCGGCAACTGTGTTTCGTTGAGAGTCGACTCAAACGGACCTGTTATTGCCTTTGTTAACTGCAACATCCCGATGCTGTCGCTAGTCAGCTTCCCAGAGACTCATTCCGGTCTCAGCCAGTTGGACTGCAATATATCAGGCAGATTGTCTGACTTGTTCTCCGCAAATGAGGCTGTGAAACAGGTGAAAGCGGATGCTTCAATGAAGTTGCAGGGTGACGAAGACGATCGTGTGCCACCAGGAGTATCAAGTTTCGAGCTCAATGAAGCTATGAGAGGGAGTGAAAATCAACCTTCAGCCAGCAATCAGAAGGCTCCCTTTGCCATACCGGTCATCGCGGCAATACTCCAATACTCTTTGTTTTTACTCTGTTTTTACTTTACACAACTTTTTACTTTCTGAACTATTTCTATTGTCAATCGCATTCAAGTACCGCCTCTGCATAGGTAATTCTGCAAACTTAGTTTTTTTGATTTAGATAAAACTCAAAAACTCTAAGTACTTCAGATTAATAATGATGCCTAGTAAAAGGCTGAAATGATTTGTGTTTTATTAACGTATTGATTTTCAGTTTAGTGCTAATCATATTTACTATCGATATTATTCATGTATATAAATTGAGTATAAGCCAGTCGGTGTTTATCATTATTTTTTAACTAAACACACAAATTGATCAATTCAAAATTACAGTGTAAACGGGTTCAATTTTTTTATTAGCATGAGACATTTTAAAACACTGAGAGGAGCTATTTACTACCTACCAGGCAGATGCTTGGCTTGAAGTAAATCCTGATTTCTGCGTCAGCTGCTTTGGCTATTACAGAATACAGAGTCACAGAGTAATAAATAAGCCAAACTGACTAAATTCAAATGTAAGGATTCAAAACATTCACATAAATGCTTAAAATAGCCTTAGTAAAAACAGTCCATTTTTCAGGGACATTAACTGTAGCAGCAGTTCAAGGCAATCGTCGGAGAGGCGGCATATTGATGTAAACAAAGCAGGCAGTCATAAAATCTTCAAGTCCAAGCTGCATCCATCGCACACTGCGTAAAACTTTTAAGTAAAAATCGACATTAGCGAAAGCTTTCTTTAGCTAAATATTAGATTTTCAATGAAGGATTTTTACAAATTGCTGCAGTTGTTGCTGCTATGCAACACGAGATTCACCGCCAGCAACCCAGACTGCTCCTCCACGAGTCAAGCCGGTGAGGCCAGCGAATTTAGCACGTAAAATGCATATCAACTCCAGCTAACACAGAGATTGAAAGTAAGCACTATCTACTCTTTTCCAGTGACAGTGCAGCTGAGCAGGGCTGACGTTCTGCGCACCTGGCAACCCAGCGATGCGCACTGCCGTTGGTGGGAGAGTCGACAGTCAGAGACAAACCGATTCCCTGCTGCTGTGCGGTCCGGGCCTCGGTGGCTTGTGATGCAGCTGACGCAGCCGATGATGCTGGAGGCGGTGAGCGTGCGAGACTGGGGTGAGTGACGCTGACCGACTCATTCTCATGATGCATGATGAGGCAGAGGGAGCCTTGGACCCAAAGTGTGAGACAGTGTGATGCTAGCATCTAATTAGCACTCTGAGACAGTGTGAGACCAGCTAGTATCTAATTAGCACTCTGAGACAGTGTGAGACCAGCTAGCATCTAATTAGCACTCTGAGACAGTGTGAGACCAGCTAGCATCTAATTAGCACTCTGAGACAGTGTGAGACCAGCTAGCATCTAATTAGCACTCTGAGACGGTGTGAGACCAGCTAGCATCTAATCAGCACTCTGAGACAGTGTGAGATCAGCTAGCATCTAATTAGCACTCTGAGACAGTGTGAGACCAGCTAGCATCTAATTAGCACTCTGAGACAGTGTGAGACCAGCTAGCATCTAATTAGCACTCTGAGACAGTGTGAGACCAGCTAGCATCTAATTAGCATCTAATTAGCACTCTGAGACAGTGTAAGACCAGCTAGCATCTAATTAGCACTCTGAGACACTATGATACCAGCTAGCATCTAATAAGCACTCTGAGACAGTGTGAGACTAGCTAGCATCTAATTAGCACTCTGAGACAGTGTGAGACCAGCTAGCATCTAATTAGCACTCTGAGACAGTGTGAGACCAGCTAGCATCTAATTAGCACTCTGAGACAGTGTAAGACAAGCTAGCATCTAATTAGCACTCTGAGACAGTGTGAGACCAGCTAGTATCTAATTAGCACTCTGAGACAGTGTGAGACCAGCTAGCATCTAATTAGCACTCTGAGACAGTGTGAGACCAGCTAGCATGTAATTAGCACTCTGAGACAGTGTGAGACCAGCTAGCATCTAATTAGCACTCTGAGACAGTGTGAGACCAGCTAGCATCTAATTAGCACTCTGAGACAGTGTGAGACCAGCTAGCATCTAATTAGCACTCTGAGACAGTGTGAGACCAGCTAGCAGCCAAGCACTCGTGTTGCAGATGGCCAGTGGCACGCAGCAGCTCCGGTCGGCTCGCCTGTGTCAGCGGTCGGAGCCTCGAGCCTCCCGCTGGAGCTGCAGCTGGAGGATCCGTGCCGCGCCAGCTGGGAGGCCTTCGGCAGCAGCGACCGCTGGAGGCAGATTGGGGTGAACGGAGTAGATCAAGTAAGCTGCTTCATTTGAATTATCTTATCATAATAATGAAATTAATAAATCCATCCATTTCACACTTCAGCCCGTAGTTCGTTTCCTTGTGCTAAGTAGCTTGAGAACTGCTGGACTTAGCTGGAGGGCCGTCTCATTAACAGGTTCCAAAGAGACTTTTAAATTTTATGAAGTTATCACTGAATCATAGCTTATTGTGAATTAAGTGCTTTAGAAGCAGGTGCAATTTTTCTTGTAGGTCGCTTTCTACCGCTGAGCCTCACAGTAACTGACAACCGTTTTTGCCCTCTGAGAGACCTGTCCGCCTTGCACGATGGAGTTGAAGCCTGCTTCTCTGTTTCAAGATGTACCAGCGAATCAATTCAATGCTTCTTTAACCTAAGCAATGGCGCAACTCTGGAGCCGAGACTGGTCTGCTCAACTCTTCTTTATAGCGTGCTATCAATACTTCTTCTTGCACTGACTTGATACAAAATTCGCTTTTTCAGCTACGAAGCCAAAAGCAGCAAGCTGAATTCGAGTTCACAGCCAATTTCTCGCTGCACGGAGCACTGCTCACCTGTCTTCTGCCTGATCGGCCAGGGATTCGAATCGAGCAGACCATTGGAATCGTTGGTGAGAAAGAAGTGTCTGCCTGAGTTAAAAAATGTATTTTAAGTCCGCTTTGAAGATTACAAAGCGAAACATGCACTTTTCAGTCACACCAAGTGTTGAACTGTCGTTATCAACCGTGTGGGTGATTGGTCGCAGAGCCAAGGTGTACTTTTTCTCAAGCCCAGCTTATCCTCCTCAGCAGCACAGGTGCCAAATTATCTCTGGCAGCAGCACCTGGGAACTGAATGAGCATTTTAGTAAGGTAAGTAGTATTATATTATTGTTGAAAATGCTGTACCTTGCCCAATCATGTACTTTTCCATGAAATAAACTTCCAGACTAGACAGGCTTATATCAGGAACAGCATCAACATGTCGCTAACTGAAGTAAAGTCTGAATTTGTTGTCACAGTCACGTCAGACATGCTGAATGGCACCGTGAGATGCAGTAGCAGCTATAAAAGTACAAGTCAAGGAGAAGTCATGAAAGATATCGTTATTTCAAGCATCAGCGGTAAGTGCTTGCATTAGAGAATCTCCTATACGCCCGATTGGAAGAGCCATAAAATCTCCTCATTTCAGAGCCTTGCACAACTGCCATTCATGTAGACAACATCCAGTACTCGTATCAGGTTGTACAAGTGACGTCACTGAAGTGCAGCATTTGGAATGTTCAGCACAGCTGCTGGCTTGTCAAGCCCAAAGAAGATGTCCTGGAGCATCTAATTAAGCTTGCTGTACGGTTCTTTGATTTTGTAATAATGCTTTTTATTCAGAAGTTACTGCAACAATATCTGATGTCTTCTATTGCAGCAAGACGGCTTCAGCAGCACTCACAGGTTGAATATTATGAAACAAGAGCAGAAAAGAGACTGGCTAGTGAGATGCAGCGTTAATCAGTCGGGAGTGACATACCCGGATGTGGAAATTGAGTTAGCAAGCGATGCTGACAGTGAGTCAAACGATGCATTCAATCACTGTTAATTGTTCCAATGCAAGTTCAAAGGTTTTTTACCACTTAAATCTACACTACACGTTGCTACATTTGTACTCGTATTAATACGAGCGTAATGCAAGAGACCTGCGAGCACCCCGACGCTACGTCTTCGGCGACCTTGTCCGCAATCAGCTGCCCGTTCCGCTCACTCCTGATCACATACGAGCGTACGAGCGCCTCAATACTGCACACAGGCACGCACTCATACGCACGCTCCCACAAGGTGTACTGCGGCCCTGACTTTCTAAGCGTCAGGCATGTACCTCTCTGGGCCTTAAGGGCTGGTCCTCATGAGCACTGAGCACGTTTGCTCTACTCACCTCCAGAATAAAAACAAATGAGCGTTTTTAATATTATAAACTGTACTCGTTCGTATTCTGTTGGCTGCCATTAAAGCGACTTTTGATAACAGTCAACCCACAGCCAGCGTGGAGTCGACCCAAATTAATTGGTCATTCCACATGTAAGCACTCGAGAGTGCTTACTTAAGCAACTATTCTTAATCGTTAAATTTTCAGGTAGTGTATCTTCATTTGCTTATTACCCCTCGTAACTTTGAGGTTGTAACTGTTGCGAGCCTAAGTGTTCGATGTGTAACTACTCTGCCACTTACTAACCCCACTTTCTTCAGCTTTCTACTATCAGTGTGGACTGAGTTGCATAATTTTGCCGATTTTATCTGCCCTCGGCCTCATCCTGAGCTGCATGATTATTCGAAGAATTCGCCGCGCTAAATCAGCAAAGCCAAACTCGACTTCAAGTAGAAGTTCGACATTTAGAGGACGACGTACCCTCCTCTCGAGTGCGGCCACCTCGCCGCAGGCACAGGTAGGGTTAGCCACAGATTTAGTTTGTACATTAGGGCACGCATGTAAGTGTCAAATACTGGTGTTTTGATGAAGAATAGCTTTAAACTTAAAAGAAAATTCTAGCTACCAGGGGTTGTTTTGGCTATTCGCTCAAGCACTTTTGCTACTGGCTTTTGCCTGAAACTGAAGCTATTTCTTAGATTAGCCTGGACACAGATTGCCTGGTAAATAGCGCTGCTTATCTGATCAGATTTCAGGTGTGCACAGAAGCACAGTTCTAATTAGAACTTCCCTCAGCCTGAACGGCAATATTACATAAGTCCATGTGACTAAAATTTAGCAGTGAATTTCGGTGCATCTAATACCAGCTTTTCTAGAGCTAGATCCACTTTTGTTTCTTTAAAAGTTTAATTCCCATTCTAAATAGCAATATAGTAGAGATATTCTGTTGAGTTTGTGAAATGAATTGCGATCGCTTTCAATCAAGCGTGCTATGGCCTGCACGAGTATTCTATGAAGCCGTAGCCCATTGGTCAATCATGGATGAATAAAACCTTTGGTCTAGTGCGGCGCTCTGATGTGCCAGCGGCCCAGGCTCGATTCCAAGTGCAGTCATTAATTTGGGGCTAAATTGGAATCTCGGCTTGGCTCTGCTCGTGCAATTAACGCCCCTGATCAGGGCCAACCCCCAAGGCACAGTGAAGTGCACATGTCTAAGATAAAGTTAGGGCCGCTGTAAACTCCTGTGTGAGTGAGTGCCTGTGCGTATGACTGCGTACGTATCCGCGCGCTTGTGTGCCTGCTCAGGGGAGTCGGGGGAATGGGCAGCAATGCCTCTCGCCGGTTGTGACAATGTCGCCTAAAGTGCATCATGGGTGCAAACAGCTCCTTGCCTGTAACAAAAAAATGGCCCTTATATTCCGTAGCCCAGAATCATGAGCAGGCTGAACTGCTAGATAGACAAGGAAGAAGCTGGCGTGATCAAAGCAATCTGTTAACTTTCTCACCTTTAAGGCCTATTAAAGTATCATGTTAAAATTCTTCAAAAGAAATGACTCTGAATAACAGAAATCAATTGTTTCCACCCCCAGCGAGCGGCACCACAGCTCACTCATCATCAGGTTGATTCCTCGGCGTCAGTGAGCACAGGTGGTCCACCACCTGCAGAAAGCAGCAGCCGCGGCAATGAAAACAAGTCAATTAGCAGTCAAGAGACCGACCCAGTGTACGAAGAAGTATCTTTGTGTGTCTACAGGCCGGTGCACCCGCTGCCACGGTACTCACGGCAGTTCTCAGAAAAAAATTGTCGACGCGCCCACGACTCCAGTCGGTTTGATTGAAACTCTTGATCACATTCTGTAGGAACCATTGAATAGAATGCACTGCAAACGGCACTTCGAGTATGTTCAGTAAACATTCTGATTCTACAAAAATAGGGATTGCTTCATCACTATTTGTATTACTAATATTATCATTATTAAATGCACACACCCAGTGTTTTGAGTTTTATTTTTTACGATATTATTTGAGGCAACCTTATAAACACAGCGAAATAAGAAATTAAAAAAAGCTAGTGCGCAACGTTTTTTGGCGCAAATCGAAATTTAAAATAGAATCTCATATGCGCAAACAAATTATTCGAGATTCTTTTCGGTACCGATATGAAGCCTCAGGGCAGTTGCATTCTGGCCTGCGTCATGCCTTTGATGTATTTTTTGGGATTTCCATTATAAGAAGGGCCAGATAGAGAATCTAGCGCATTACTGTGGAGAGAGGAGAGGGAGAGAAAGAAAAGGGAGAGAAAAAGAGAAGAGATAATACAGTTGAGAGAGACAAGCTTTGTGCGGACTGCATTGCTATTTTGAAGTTTCAAAGGACCAGATGCGTATTAGATAGAGAGACTTCGCAGGTCGCATGTTACCTGGGAACCGCAGTTTGCCAACCCCTGTTTTAGAGTTATTACGTAAAGTACTTTATCCTCTGTAGGAAGTCGCTGTTAAATTCGAAACTTTATCCATGATTTCCTGTTCAAACTTATAACAGGAGCACAATAAAAGTTCCCACTACACCTAAGCAGGAAACGAACTTCACTTCCTACACAGCACCCACATGGCATTTTGGGCAGGTCCTGTTCTCATAAGATATCTTTGGTCTCGCAGTCCTCATATATTGCTTTGCAGGCCAGTTTGTGGTTCGCTAATCTAAACTGTAACAGGGTGTGCTTAAATTCAATTCCAGCTCAAAAGCCAGCTCTGTGTGCTCTGATTGATTTTGCTACTCGTCCATGCTGACAGTTTCGCATCATTTTGCTGTTGACTTTAGCTGCAATGCCAGCCTCTGTAGCTATATTGTTGACTATATATGGTTAGCTATATATGGTTAGCTATATATGGTTAGCGGTTGTAGTTTTAGTGGTTAGGGTTTCAGACTCACGACTTGAAGGTTGGGGTTTGATTCCCGATCGGACTGGAACAATTTGTGTCGCTTGATTGAATTTGAATTTTGAATTTGAATTTTGCATTGCTTCATAGTTCACCCAGCTGTAAAATGGGTGCCAGCATTACTGGGGTAATTGAGGGTGTGTGGCGACCCCCAGTCCTTGGACTGAACAGCCGTACGCAGCCTTCAGATGCACCGCGAAATAGCTGCGGCTGAGCTGTCGGTTGCACATCTGGCCCCATTGGGGCAGGTGTAGTCAATAGTTATTGTTATTATTTATTTATTACGCAGTTATATGTAGTATTCACTGCTATCTGAAGACTTAGCAACTGAATAACTTTTTTCAAGTTTTTGCAAAATCTATTGTACATTCAATTGTATCGTCTAAAACTTTCGCTGTACTGTAAATAAAAAAATCGTAAAATGGTAAGTTGTACTTGCTTTAGGATTAGATAATTTAGACTCATACCTCGTTTCTGCGGAATCTGAATTTAAAATTATAGAGAAGTTGATTTCAGTAGTCCCGAAGGAACATGCACGATCGTCTTTGCAACTATAGAATCATCCTGACGCATCTGAAACTTGTAATTTTAGCTTCAATATTGCAAACTAGACAGCGCAACGGCGACTATAATCAAATTCATAACTACAAAAAAGCGTACAACCAGAAATTCAGTTTGGGTTGTTCCTGCCTCGATGCTGCTTTCGAATTAAAGGTTACATAATGATCTGGCTGTCACAAACAGTAAGCATCTGTGACGGCAAGAAACACTGAACTTCGCTAGCTGCAGGTAAATTTAAGGCGTGATAAATTTCTGCCATCCAACAATATTATCAGCTGAAAGCATAATCCAAGCCAAGTTGCTCAACAAGAAACGAAAAAGAATACCAGATGGATCACAATCTTGTATGCATTCTGGTGCTGTTACTGAGCTCAAGAATTGCATGCAATGCTCTGCTCTGCACTGATGCAAGTCACGAGAAGGGTCAGCTGAGTTACTTACTGCCTTTTGAGCCTTTCATTCATGCCTCAGAAAATTTAGCGAATCCTTTGCGATAAATGTTTTAGTGACAGTGCAGCTGAGCAGGGCTGACGTTCTGCGCACCTGGCAACCCAGCGGTGCGCACTGCCGTTGGTGGGAGAGTCGGCAGTGCTGGAGGCGGTGAGCTTGCGAGACCGGGGTGAGTGACGCTGACCGACTCATTCTCATGATGCATGATGAGGCAGAGGGAGTTTGAGACACAAAGTGTGAGACAGTGTGAGACCAGCTAGCATCTACGAGCGTAATTAGCACTCTGAGACAGTGTGAGACCAGCTAGCAGCCAAGCACTCGTGTTGCAGATGGCCAGTGGCGCCAAACACTCGTGTTGCAGATGGCCAGTGGCTCGCAGCAGCTCCGGTCGGCTCGCCCGTGTCAGCGGTCGGAGCCTCGAGCCTCCCGCTGGAGCTGCAGCTGGAGGATCCGTGCCGCGCCAGCTGGGAGGCCTTCGGCAGCAGCGACCGCTGGAGGCACCTTGGAAGATCTTACAACAAGGTAGCAATGTTTACCTCGAACCCGTTGTGTATCTTTGCGGGATCGAGTATTTTAATAAAAGCAAGATCGAGGGAAATTTTTGCTTCAGGGTAAGGTCCGGTACATACTGGTCAGGAGCTGGACGAATGTTCCGCTAAGTTGGAGTGCCATGAAACTGTCAGGTCTTTTATTAAATTATTAAATCATCCTACTTATAATGGATGCGTTAAATTTTGTGACAATCGAGGCGCAAGACTAGTGAGTTATCTTTTTTAGGACCTTATGCTCCACTGAACCTCACCGTGATGAACATTATGCAATGTTGGTTTAAAAACGTGGAAGCCATGAAGGCTGGGACCTTTGCCTGCCTCTTAGTTTCGAGCTGTCTTAACGGCTCGCTTGGCTGCCTCTTGAAGTATAGCAACGGGTCAACTCATCACCTGAGACAGGTGTGCCAATCTTTTTAAATAGATTTCGAATTGTCTGGAGCTTTGCTAAATTTTCTTATAAAACTCTCCATCATGGCAGCTGAACAACCAGACGCAGCCTGCAGTGTTCGAACTCAGAGCCACCTCGGCAATGCACGATGCGACGCTCAGCTGCTTTCTGACAGACTGACCTGCTGAGCGCATTGAGCAGACTATTGGCATTATTCGTGAGAGCGTTTTAATGAGAATGTTTCTGTTTCAGTTGACCCTGCCAGTCTGTCAGTATCGGTGTCACCCGTGTGGGTCAGCGGCAGCAGCGTTACTGTGAATGTCACATCAGCTCCGGTTTACCCAGCACTGCATCACAGCTGCAGCATCATTTCTGCCAGCTCTGAGTGGCGTCTGGATGAAAACCGCACAGATGTGAGATGAACTCATGACTTCTCTTTCTGCAGGACATCCTGTGAGATCAACTGTGCCTGACAATTCTTATCTTTACTGTTACTCATTGTTGACGTTCAAACAACTTCCAGGTAAAAACGGCTGTCGCAAAAAATGACAAAAATCAGGCACTGGTGGCGGTGGCGTCTCAGTTCAGATTCCAGGTCAGCGCCGAGATGCTGAACGGCACGTTGGAATGCGAGGGCAGATTTAGAGACCAAGTGAGGGAAACCGTTGCAGTGCAAACCAATGAGCGCTTTTTCATATCAGCAATAAGTGGTGAGCTTCTTCAGAAAAAAGTTTCCATACTGAATGTAGACATAATTGCGTTTTTATTTGCAATTCAGCCGTCTAATTTGGTACCCTTTGATGAACTGCCTGTCTGCAAAAAATTCAAACTCCAAATATTTTCAAACTGCTATTATCCTTCTAAAACAGAACAGTTGACAGAATTATAGGGTCAATCGTACATTCCAAATGTCCGGGTTTGTAGCCTGGTGTTTAGAGCGTCGGACTCACAACTTGAAGAACGGGGGTTCGATTCTCGATCGCACTGGAATAATTTCTATCCTTGAGCAATACACTCAACTCTGCATTGCTTCAGTTCACCCAGCTGTAAAATGGGTGCCAGCATTATGAAAGCTTGGGCGTATCTCTATCTGATCCGGCGCAACTGCAGAAGTTACCAACATTTGTAAACAGTAGACAGATTCTAGGAAAATCAGTGGTCTGCTATAATTAATTATAATCTTGCAATTCTTACATGAATTTTGTCCATCAAAGCAGCCTTTGACTAACTGTGAGGCTAGCAAAGGCAAGCGTGTCAGAGGTCGCTTTTAAAAGCTAATAAAAGCCATGGATTATTGAATACGCTCGTGCAACGAGAAATTATGATCACTGTGACGTTACACCCATCCGCCCAAAAAGCTTCTGAACAATCGCTTGAAAAACCATAGTTTACATGCAAATTCAAGTTTTAGTCACATTTCTGCTTGTAGGACTTGATTTTTGGCTGTTTTAGATTTTAGTAGTTTTGTAAGAACTTGGAGCCCTAACGCACTTGAAAACCTGCAACCTGCAATCTACCGTAAATACCGAGAAACAACTTTTTTTAGCATATCGGACTGGCCGAAAGTGCCACAGCGATTCTAATCAGATTTATAACTTGAACCGGAATGTGATGTCTCTCACCAAAGCGTACAACCAGAAACTCACCGGCTGGGTCCTTCCTGCGTCGATGCTTCTTCCGAAAGAAAGGTCGGATAAAAAGCTCTTAGCATCTCTCTGACTAGTCCGATGTTTTTAACTGACAACCGCTGAGACAAGTCGGAAAAGCGTGACTGAATACAGTAACAAGGTCTGATAAAAAGCTCTTAGCATCTCACTCTGACTATTCCGATGTTTTTAACTGACAACCACTGAGACAAGTCGGAAAAGCGTGACTGAATACAGTAACAAGGTCTGATAAAAAGCTCTTAGCATCTCACTCTGACTATTCCGATGTTTTTAACTGACAACCACTGAGACAAGTCGGAAAAGCGTGACTGAATACAGTAACAAGGTCGGATAAAAAGCTCTTAGCATCTCTCTCTGACTATTCCGATGTTTTTAGCTGACAACCGCTGAGACAAGTCGGAAAAGCGTGACTGAATACAGTAACAAAGACAATCCTAACTAGGAAAACCCCACTGCTCCGTATGCTAGACCGAACAGATATTGGTATATCCGCAACAGATTGGGAATATACTGGGGATAGGCAATTCATAATAACATCTTCTTTCAAAAGAACTATTTAAATCTAAATTGAATTTCTCATCTTAAAGTTCCGCAATAATCAAATTTTAATAAAAATTTCACAGCCAGAAAGTGTCTGAGCTAAAAAAACTGTCACCTCTGTCTCTCCGGTCCTGCGATAGCAAGTGAGAAGGTAGAGAATTTCTATTCTACTAGTGGCAAGAGATCAGAAACGTGGCAAACTTGCCATGAAAGCATCAAAACACCAGATGGAGTGAATGCCAGTACAGTCCATTGCATTGCGATCAGATATGATGGGCTTTTATGCTGCTTGCTGGATGCAACGGAACACGTCATTTAAAATATAAAAGAAGCAGAATTAGGTCTGCGATTGTAACTTTAAAACCGGATAGCCAGCAACAGACTCGTAGCAGCAAAGATTTTAATAAAAGACCAATGAAAATTTCGCTTTGGCAGTTGCTGCCTCTGCTGCTGAGCATGCGAGTTGCTGCATCTTTGGACTGCTCCGCTGTGAATCGCACGGGTGAGTCAGCTGCTTTTAGCGGCAGCTCAAAGTCTGGCAAGGCAAAGCTGCAAATCCTTTGCGCTAAATGTTCCAGTGTCAGTGCAGCTGAGCAGGGCTGACGTTCTGCGCACCTGGCAACCCAGCGGTGCGCACTGCCGTTGGTGGGAGAGTCGGCAGTCAGAGACAAACCGATTCCCTGCTGCTGTGCGGTCCGGGCCTCGGTGGCTTGTGATGCAGCTGAGGCAGCCGATGATGCTGGAGGCGGTGAGCGTTCGAGACTGGGGTGAGTGACGCTGACCGACTCATTCTCATGATGCATGATGAGGCAGAGGGAGCCTTGGACCCAAAGTGTGAGACAGTGTGAGACCAGCTAGCATCTAATTAGCACTCTGAGACAGTGTGAGACCAGCTAGCATCTAATTAGCACTCTGAGACAGTGTGAGACCAGCTAGCATCTAATTAGCACTCTGAGACAGTGTGAGACCAGCTAGCATCTAATCAGCACTCTGAGACAGTGTGAGACCAGCTAGCATCTAATTAGCACTCTGAGACAGTGTGAGATCAGCTAGCATCTAATTAGCACTCTGAGACAGTGTGAGACCAGCTAGCATCTAATTAGCACTCTGAGACAGTGTGAGACCAGCTAGCATCTAATTAGCACTCTGAGACAGTGTGAGACCAGCTAGCATCTAATTAGCATCTAATTAGCACTCTGAGACAGTGTGAGACCAGCTAGCATCTAATTAGCACTCTGAGACAGTGTGAGACCAGCTAGCATCTAATTAGCACTCTGAGACAGTGTGAGACCAGCTAGCATCTAATTAGCACTCTGAGACAGTGTGAGACCAGCTAGCATCTAATTAGCACTCTGAGACAGTGTGAGACCAGCTAGCATCTAATTATCACTCTGAGAGAGTGTGAGACCAGCTAGCATCTAATTAGCACTCTGAGACAGAGTGAGACCAGCTAACATCTAATTAGCACTCTGAGACAGTGTGAGACCAGCTAGCATCTAATTAGCACTCTGAGACAGTGTGAGACCAGCTAGCATCTAATTAGCACTCTGAGACAGTGTGAGACCAGCTAGCATCTAATTAGCACTCTGAGACAGTGTGAGACCAGCTAGCATCTAATTAGCACTCTGAGACAGTGTGAGACCAGCTAGCATCTAATTAGCACTCTGAGACAGTGTGAGACCAGCTAGCATCTAATTAGCACTCTGAGACAGTGTGAGACCAGCTAGCAGCCAAGCACTCGTGTTGCAGATGGCCAGTGGCTCGCAGCAGCTCCGGTCGGCTCGCCCGTGTCAGCGGTCGGAGCCTCGAGCCTCCCGCTGGAGCTGCAGCTGGAGGATCCGTGCGGCGCCAGCTGGGAGGCCTTCGGCAGCAGCGACCGCTGGAGGCCGATCGGACGTGGCGAAGCGGTGAGACAGATGCAGCAAATGTTTGGTTTTCTTTCCACCTCAAGCCAATCACGTTTCACTCCAGGCTTTGACAACGTTTATCCGGCTACTCAGCGAGAGTTCGCTTGCTTGGCAGGCCATAAATATCTCAGGAAGGTTGCTCATTTCTCTTTACTAATTTCATTCAGTCTTTTATGTATCGGTGATAAATATTTCCAGGCCGCTATGCCGTAATGCGCATCAACATGAGCCTGTCCAGTCACCTGCTTTTCCATCGGCTCGGCCTCTTCGTCAGCGAAGACGCTCAACGTTCGACTTCCTTGTTCTTCCTAGACAGCTGAAGCTTCGACAAGGCCGCCTGCTGGCTTTCCGATTCTTCTGGAAGAATTGTCAGCGCCCCGCTGGTGAGCTTCCATGCTTTCAAGCATGCATTCGATTGTGCATTCAGTAGGCTAAGAAATTTCTCAACTGTCTTCAGGTTGGCTCATCTTCAGCTGATGCCAATGGGATTCGGACTCACAAGTTCGAGATTAAAACTCTCCCTAATTACCACGGCAAGCTTCTGCAGTGCGGCTTGAGCACTTCTCATGGCGCTATTCTGCTTGAGAAGCTGCTGTTGTGGGAAGGTGCTCTTCTTTTGCTTTTCTAAACTTACGAGCAGTTAGAATTGCGGATCGTAGCTGGCATTGCTACTGAAGTTTAGGGACAGACTCAGATGTACCCTTGACAGCCTAGTTATCTTAACGCCATGGTAAATATAATTATTTTTAGTTCCAGTCAAAGTTCTGCACGTCTCACCAGTCCTGGTTGCTGGGCAGCTGGCAAAGCTCAGCGTGTTCTCAGACTCCCTGCCTGAGGCTCAGCACCGCTGCTCCATCGAGAGGCCGGGGTCGCAGCGAAGAAGACACCTCACTGTTCTCAGCACTGTAACGTCCTGTCGAATTCAAATGCATTGCGTACGCATTTCCAGGAAATGAACTTTGATTATTGATTTTCAATTTCAGAGCCAGTCAAAAACAATCGACAGCACGAACAGAATACTCGTCAGAGTGCGCTCAGGGTTCAGTTTTAATGTATCGATGGCTGATAGAAATGCCGACATCGTGTGCAAAGGAACTGCTGGATCAGAAGGGAAGGACATTGTTGGGTCTCGAAGTATTTCAGAAATCAGTGGTATGCACATCCGAACTCTTTGGGGAAAACATGATAATAAATCAAAAAATAAAAATAACTTTTTCAGTCTATGCTTCTATGCTAAATCAGTCTATGCTTCATCTTTCAGAGCCCTGCGAGACAGCCGTGGACTTGGGACCGGAGAAATTCTGGCTGGCGGGGCAGACCAAGCTGGTTCAGGTGATCTCTAAGCGCTGCAGCATCTGGAATGTGATCCACAGCTGCTGGCTGAAACTGAATGGTGACGCTGCAGTCAACACGCCGCTTCAGAAAGTGCAAGTGAGTGAAAATCACCTTGGGAAAATTTTCAATCAACAAACTTCATTCAAGTCTAGAATATTTCAGCTGTCTTCACCTCTGCACCAATTGTGATTACAGCAGGGTGAGTTCAACAGTACTCACGAGCTTCGGGTAGTCGAGGCGATGACCCGTCAGAATTGGCAGGTTTTGTGCAGCGTCAGTCAGTCTGGAGTTGAGCACACTGACTCAGAGAGCAGTCTGAGCAGTGCACCAGCTGTTTTTAGTGAGTCCTTTTAGCCGATTCGAGTCTGATTATAAAATTTGATGTTGCGACTCAATTGAATTGAAAGAAAATCAAAAGTCGAATCTTTCTTGCCATTGAAAAAACCTCAAGGCGAAGCCAGCAAGTCAACGCTTGAACTCGCGTTAGCCTACGTCGGTAACAGTCAGTCTGAAGTGAGCGTGCATGCAGTTGATCAAAATGAAAACCAAAACGCACTACTTCCGGTCTACAGCATCAACTGCTCAGTTGCGGGGGATGAGGCGTCGACAGAGCTGAGCAGCAGCAATAGCAGTAGCACTGAGTGGCGTGCCTTACTGAAACTGAGATGGAACCGCTCATCTGTGAACGTCTGCTGCTCCAGTTACCAAACTTATGCCGGATTGACTGTCTTTCGGTCTCTGCAGTGCAAATCTTTAACCCAACAGCCCATTGGTAAAGACGGTGAGCAGATGTTTGTGGTTAGTGATTCACAGTCATCGTCATTAACCGATGAGCAGCATTTGATCGGCTTCTATTAAGAGAATGCCCTAGCTCTGTTGGTAGTCAGCCTTTGGTGATTTTCTAAGAAACGGAGTGTCCTGTCCCTCTGCCATAGTCGTCTTTGACAGAAGCAGGAAGTTCTCAACTGGAAATACGAGCGTAATTGAAATATGGGTAGCTAAGATATGTTCTTAACATGACCTAATAGTAGCGCATAATGCTTCCCTGAAAATTGCAGCTCAGTGGGACGATCGCTCGGCAAGGTTTTTCTCGCTTCTATTGGCTTCTATACTGGCTTCACTAGTTGTGGGCTTCCTTCTGTCTGCAATATACCACAAATCTGGTATGCTTTTTACCTGCGAAAGAAATCCTGTGAGTCATATTTAAGTCATTTCAAAATTCAATTTAAAATCTGCCAGAAAGTGTTTCACGTCATTATTTCGTACCATTTATGGTGCTGTGTTCATGCATACTCCATAGATCAAAGTTCATCATGCATATTTTCTTAATGCTTCGACTATGAAATTGCGATTTTTAATTCATCCTTGATACATGGAATGAATCCTGTAAGCTTGCAAAATTTCAGCCACAGAGAGGTCACACTGGACTTCGAAGTCAGCACAATGCAGGTCAGGCCGTCCCAATGCGAATGCGGAACAACTTCGCAGTGCAAAGTGACTCACACGGCAGTAGTGAATACGACTACCCAACCACTGAGCAGCCAGGAAGCTGCAAAAATGAACAGTTGGGTAAAGAAGGTGCCTACACACAGGTGCTGCTGGTTCCTTTACAACAGGGACCACTGAATGAAGGTCGGGTTTACGTCAACCAGACTGAAAATGCTACTTGAGTCAGTTGAGCATTAAAGTAAAGAACTTGGGAGGCTGTGAGATCTATTTTGACATTGTTGCTTGCCGAGTGCACCAGTGTCCAATATTCAGTTATGCGAGCCATAATTAAACGCTTCAAACCGAGTCTGACTTGGCAACAAGTCGGTACTGCTATGCTTAATGATGACCAATACTGATTTATCACTGTGTGCACTATTAGCTCTGATTTGTAGATCTTTTTTGGAAAAAAATTATGTAAACTGAAGCCTCGGGATTCGGAATTGAGAGACAAGGAATCGATATATAATCTAACTGTGGTAAAACGAGTGTTAATTTCACTATTGCTGTTATGCGTCTTATCATGCATGGCTGCTGGCTGCTTATCATACTCTTCGAAGTTATGCATATAAGCGGCTTGACCAACCTCTCTGCTGCTTTGTCTGCAGTGGTCAGCTTGGTTTCCGTTCTTGCTTGCAGGAAAACAGAAAAACAGTAGTACAAATTTTTGTGTCTATTAGAAAGTAACTTTTTCAAACGGCCCTTTATCTGATGTTATTCGAGTGCTCCCATAACAATAATTAAACTCGATTTTCTTGGTCAAGAATCCAAATATTTCTTTGTTTTGAATTCAAAACTCATTTAACAGGTTTATTTGTTGATTCTAGCAAACACTTTGAAAAAGTGCCGAAGCGTTTAGAAGTGAAATCTTTAAAGGCCACTCGACCCACTGCATTACAGCGCTGCACATCTCGCGCGTGCTTTTACTTGAACGATTGCTCTAACTGTTCTCAATAAATTTGTAGCAAACTGTCTTGAGCCTTTGAGACGCTGAACTGATAGCTGTAGTTTTTCGTTGCGGTCGGATTCTTCATTGGCAGACTGTAGATCCGGTTTATAGTACTTGTACTGTCAGTAGCAGTGGACCGATTACCTTCTGGGAAATGCGCTCGTAGCTATGTGCTCCAAAGCAAAATGGGAGGACAGCATCAAAACTCAACAATGGGCTTAATAGCCAAGCAGTATAGGTCATTGGTTGCGTAGCTCGTACATGTATATACGGTGAACGGGTTATTATTATTATAAACGGACTTATTTTTCGACACAGGAGGGTTGGACAAATCAAGTCCTAATCGAAGGACTTACGACAGCCTTAAACATCCTTCGAAGCACTGAGCACGTGATTGCGTAAGGTTTTGTTACTCGTTAAGATTGCTCATTTACAGGTGTGAAACGCTAAGGGCTTTCGGCAACCTAGTCTACTGTAAGCGTGCGTGATTGATACCATTTTAGGGGATCGATGGTGCGCACAGTATGATGGATTAAAATTCATGCAACGATTATGTCGGTCTCTAAAGGTCAACTGAATTTTTGATTGCTTATGTGGAGCTAATATTAGTCATATTATATTTTCAGCAGATTTACAAACGCATTTTCTTACCTTTCTGTTGTCACTGCACTCTACATGGGTTTTTCTTGTGCTTTGGATCGACTCTTATCTCTTTTGCTTAAAAATGTGCAGTATATGCTGAAGCAAAGATTGCAAGGTAGAATTTTTGTATAAAATACAGAAAAGCCAGACAATGATACTTGATTTAGACAAAAGTAAATTGGTAAAAGCTAACACTAACTAAAATAAAGTGCGGCTTTTGGATTCAAGTACGTCTACGGACTCGAATCGTTTTGCAATGTCTGATAAGTTAAACAGCGGAAATTTCAAACTGACATTTGCACTTTTGAATCTGCAAGTCTTCATCTTGTTGTCATTGGTTTCAGAGTATGTAGCAAATAAAACACTTTTTCCAATGTTTCATCCAATTGTACTTAAGAGTTTCTTGTTCCACATTTCAGACACCATGCCGCAAATCACTATTGTGTGAGCGGACTGACGCTGAGTCTGCGACTCGACGATTTCTACCACAGAGACGAGCTCATCATTCCGCAGCTGTCAGATGAGTCCGAGCAGAGTTTGATGAAGCGCAGGATCTGTAAGTGGGCCGTCAGAGCGGACTCCAGAAGGAGGGATCTTCAGCTCGTGCTGGAAGGGCGAACAGCGGGTTTTGGGAAAAACCCTGTCAGTTTAAACATTCGCTACTCACCGGGCTCAAAAGGATGGGCGGCTGTGTCGCCTGGAATGTTTCGAGTATTTCCGTTGGCAAAAGGGCAAGTCTAATTTTGCTCATGTCATCATTACACTGTTTGCGCAACCTACACAGCTGCATGTAGCAGGCCGTATCATACATATAAACGGCATGGCATGCTAAATATAGAGATTTGCTTAAATTTTGTATTGCTTTAATAAATAGACTCGCAAAACGCGTCATACATGCTATTGCTTGCTTCCATAGCATGATTTCGATTCCATGCAAATTTTTCTTTCCAGAAATCAGTTCAATGTGGAGACAAACTGGGATACGAGATATCAGAATAGAAGCATGTCAAACCTGAGGATTGTCCTGCCACTTCCCGGGTTCTGCAGCCGGGAAATGCTCAGCTTCAATAGAAAATGCTACGCCGTGAGCTCAGCAAAGCAGAATGCTTCAGCCGCAATGTCCAGCATTGAAGGCGATGCTCAGCTGGCCAGCTTCTCCAGCATGGCTGAGATCAGCGAGCTCATCGCTGCCAGTGAGTGAGCATCGTCTTAGATTGCAATGTAGGTTATGATTTCGAAATTCAATGATACTTTTCTCATCATATCAGACACCAAAAAGCTGCAGGAAGACCCACAGCAGTCTGTCAGTGAGCTAGCGGACTGCTTGGAGATTGATTTCGAGACAGTCCATCGCATCCTGACAGAGGATCTCCATCACCGCAATGTCTGCTCAGTCTGGGTGCCCCGCGACCTCACTGCGGAACAGCGGCAGCTTCTTGTGAACTGCCTCAAGCAGATGCGCAAGGTGCTCAGCAGCCGGTGCTTGAATGACATCCTAAATTGCCTGGTTGTTGAGGATGAAACCTGGCTCCACCTGGATGGCAAGGGCAGCAAGGCAGGCAATCGCTGCTGGCTGGGCGCTGGGGACTCCAGGAGGTCCATCTCAGACAAGAAGACCATGCTGCTGGTGGCCTTCAAACAAACGAGTCTCCATCCGCACAACTTCACCAAACACCAACCTCGATGGCCAGTATTTATCGATTTTGTCCTGCACACTGCGGACCTCTGGCGCACTCTCCAGTCAAATCAAATTCACCTGGAGTAGGTACTGTGGCAGATGGACAACGCACAGCCGCACACCTGTAAGGCTGCTTCGGATTTTCTGCCTGGACGGCAAGTGAATCTGCTCTGGCAGTGTCCCTACAGCCTGGACTTCAACTTATGCGACAGATTTCTGTTTAAATTGCTGACGGCTGACTTTTCTAAGAGGATTTTTGCAAACCATGAGAGTTCAAACACGTGGCGTTGCACTGGTTCCGGCAGCTGAAGGAAAAACACTGCAGGCTGAGGTGGAGAAGCTGTATGAGCACTACTGCCAGAGGGCGATTGAGAATGGGGGACTCTGTGTTGCTGAGTGATACAGTTTTGTTTATCTGTGATTGCAAGTTCGTCTGTTTTCACATCAGTGGCATTACTTATGACACACCCGAAGTACATTACATGTGAATTGCTAAACTCTCTAATTCAAAACCGTACCAACAGCAACTGCAATCAACTATAAGTTTATATTTAGCTTTCACTTGACTATTTTAATTTGAATTACTATTATTTGTGTTTCAAAGTTAATACCTTCATGTTGGATACCACAATGCACAATATACCGCAACATGCCTTCACAGGACACTCTAAATTATATAATTTTTTTAATTTGTTAAAATCTGTCCTTTCTAACTGGAAGCAGCTTCTTATTGTAAATAATATCTGGGCAAACGCAGGCTCTTCTGTGTTGTTTATCGGTCACATGACAGCCACCATCCAAGAGTAGAGTTCCTACAGTTTAGTGGTAAAAAACCATAAGCATGCCAAAACTTGCATGGAAACCACACAGACATAAGGAATAGATTGACTGCTACTGCAGTTCTGGATGCGATCTGATATGATGGGGCTGAAGTTCTGCAGCTGCCGAACTTCTACAAGCTATATTTAAGACAGTTAATATAAAATTAAATACCAAAGACATCCAGTTTTAAATTTTCAAATACAAGCTAACAAGCAAGAAGCAAAAAGGTAATCATACTAGCGTATTTAAAAAACTATGAAAAGTACGCTTTGGCAGTTGCTGCCTATGCTGCTGAGCATGCGAGTTGCTGCATCACTGGACTGCTCCGCTGTAAATCGCACGGGTGAGTCAGCTGCTGTTAGGGGCAGCTCAAAGACCAGCAATGCAAGGCTGCAAATACTTTGCGATAAATTTTTCAGTCACAGTGCAGCTGAGCAGGGCTGACGTTCTGCGCACCTGGCAACCCAGCGGTGCGCACTGCCGTTGGTGGGAGAGTCTGCAGTCAGAGACAAACCGTTTCCCTGCTGCTGTGCGGTCCGGGCCTCGGTGGCTTGTGATGCAGCTGAGGCAGCCGATGATGCTGGAGGTGGTGAGCGTTCGAGACTGGGGTGAGTGACGCTGACCGACTCATTCTCATGATGCATGATGAGGCAGAGGTAGTCTGGGACTCAAAGTGTGAGACAGTGTGAGACCAGCCAATAACTAGCACTCTGAGACAGTGTGAGGACCAGATACTGTAGCATTCAAGCACTCTGAGACAGTATGAGGACCAGCTACTGTAGCATTCAAGCACTCTGAGACAGTATGAGGACCAGATACTGTAGCATTCAAGCACTCTGAGACAGTATGAGGACCAGATACTGTAGCATTCAAGCACTCTGAGACAGTATGAGGACCAGATACTGTAGCATTCAAGCACTCTGAGACAGTATGAGGACCAGATACTGTAGCATTCAAGCACTCTGAGACAGTATGAGGACCAGCTACTGTAGCATTCAAGCACTCTGAGACAGTATGAGGACCAGCTACTGTAGCATTCAAGCACTCTGAGACAGTGTGAGAGCAGCTACTGTAGTCTTCAAGCACTCTGAGACAGTGTGAGACCAGCTACTGTAGCCTTAAAGCACTCTGAGACAGTGTGAGACCAGCTACTGTAGCCTTAAAGCACTCTGAGACAGTGTGAGACCAGCTACTGTAGCATTCAAGCACTCTGAGACAGTGTGAGACCAGCTACTGTAGCATTCAAGCACTCTGAGACAGTGTGAGACCAGCTACTGTAGCATTCAAGCACTCTGAGACAGTGTGAGACCAGCTACTGTAGCATTCAAGCACTCTGAGACAGTGTGAGACCAGCTACTGTAGCATTCAAGCACTCTGAGACAGTGTGAGACCAGCTACTGTAGCATTCAAGCACTCTGAGACAGTGTGAGACCAGCTACTGTAGCATTCAAGCACTCGTATTGCAGGTTTCTTGTGGCACCCAGCACCTCCAGGGGTCGGAGTCGGAGTCTCGAGCCTCCCGCTGGAGCTGCAGCTCGAGGATCCGTGCAGCGCCAGCGGGGATGCCTTCTGCATCGATCGCTTGCGGAGTCATGATGGCTCCAGTGGCACCGCCGTGGTGAGTGAAAGAGAAAATTTGCTGTTTGTACGAGCGCATGCTGCACACTGTCTTCCACATTGTGAAGAACTCTGACATTCTGAGCACCCCTCTCACTAGCAGCCAGCGGCCTTCTTTCTGTTTAGCGGCTACATGTGCCGGCAGCCTCTCCAATGGAACGGTCTCCTTCTGCATGGTGAGGTCTTTCAATTTAGTGCTTTGATTCGCGGGTTATTGAGTTCGTTTTGCAGCGCCGCGAAACCGCTGTTCGCTGCTCAGTGCAGTGAAACGGCTGATGGCGCTTCATTCGCAGTAAAAAATATTCGTCCCACCGCACCCTCAGGCCGCACGGCCCCAATGCAGCTGAAGGAGACCAGAAACTCATTTTGCCTGAACTGCGAGCCCCTCACATGGAGACCCGGAGATCGCATTGGCTTCTCAGTGAGCAGCTGCGGCTCCCAGACTCCAGGCTGCTCAGTTCGACTCGCGGATGGCAGCAGGCGGGAGGCTCAGTTGGTGAGCGACTGGCCGGTCTTGCCTGACAGATTTTCCACTTTGAGTCTGAGATCTCAGGGCATTCTGTGAATTTTAGCTGATCTCAAGACCGGGCGCTGGTCGGATTCGAGTCACCCATTTTGAGTACTTTGTGGAGGAGAGCGACATTCCGCGGACTCTGACCTGCTGGCAGGGGGACCCAGCGGCTCTGCAGATTGAGAGGAAAATCGCTGTAGCATGCAAGTCTTGGGCAGCCAATTCTGGTATCCAAGGCTTCGTATAGTTTTGCACCTGCTTAAACCTCTTGATTTTACTTTTATTTCAGCTTCCGATGGAAGCTGTACTCTATCGGTCTCTCCGGTGTGGGTCTCAGGCAGGAAGATTTTCTTAGAAGCCGAAGCGCAGCGATTCTTTCCGGAGCCCAGGATTCAGTGTTCGATCAGGGCGGTGACGGAGCAGCCTTTGAAAGTTGAGAGTCAGGTGAGGACAGGTGCACTGTCTTTGAGTGGGCAAATTTGGGTGAGCAGGACCGCTAACAGATCACAAATTGGGGTTGAAAATCTGACCTCCACGTGATCCACCCAATTTTCCAGTCACTTGCCAACCCAAACACTTTGCGCGCGACCTACATGTATCCTCACACAGACACTTAAACTTTGGGTGCCACTTAGTTTACATGTATATCTTGTATATTCTTCAACTTTCAGAGCCGGTCTGTAGTGAAGGACAATGAAAACAGGGTTCTGCTGTCAGTTCGCTCAAGGTTCAGCTTTCACGCCTCGCTCTCGATGGTTGGAGGCCGAATTCTGTGCTGGGTGAATCTGACTGGAGGCGAAAATCGTGTTAGAAGTACTGTGAAGATAAAATTAAATCACAATATAACGTTGATAAGCGGTGAGAAATTCTAAAAATAATTAGATTTACATATTTTATAGATATGAGCCACCCAGCCACCCCTCACCTAGCCACCCCTCACCCAGCCACCCCTCACCCAGCCGCCCCTCACCCAGCCACCCCTCACCCAGCCACCCCTCACCCAGCAACCCCTCACCCAGCCACCCCTCACCCAGCCACCCCTCACCCAGCCACCCTCACCCAGCCACCCCTCACCCAGCCACCCCTCACCCAGCCACTCACTCGCACTGCAGAGCCGTGCCAGACGGCTGTTGATCTGGGCTCGAGTCCGCACTGGGAGGTGGGCCAGACCCGCCACATCGCAGTGACCTCCAGCGCCTGCAGCATCTGGAATGTGAGCCACAGCTGCCGGCTGCTGCAGGCTGATGGCGCTTCACCCGTGCCGCTCCGCAGAGTTGAAGTACGCTTGCACTGAGACTGGCCAAAGTGCTCAGAGAAGTGCAGAGCCTCACCTGTCCCCATCTGCACCCTCATTCGCATTGCAGCAGAGCAGCTTCAGCAGCGCTCACCAGCTGCAGGTGAGCAGGTCGATGGCTCACCAGAACTGGTCGGTTCGCTGCAGCGTCAACCAGTCAGGTGTGGTGTATGATAAGGCTGAGAGTCTGGAGCAGCTGCGACCGCCGATTTTCTGTGAGTGCCGAACAGTGAATGAAGCGAGTCAGCTGTGAACGCTTTGCTTGAATGCGATTTCCAATTTCACTGCAGACCCGGCAAGCATTCAGGTAAATGGCAGCATTGAGAGCTCGCGACTGCACCTGGCTGTGGCTGCCTCCGACGCTCGGCCTCCGGTGACATCCGTGAAATGCTTAATTTCGAGTTCTATTGTGAGCAGTAGCTTTGATATTTGTTGTTGGTTTTTCTGCTTGAAATTATTCGCAAAAATTCGAACAATTTATTTTCTTCCTGTCTCCAGCAAGTGACTCTGCACAAGCAAAGCGATGCCAACACGTGGAGTTTTGATAGCGATGGAGGTCCAATGAATGTTTTTTACAGAAGGCAGCACCTCGCTGCATCGAACATCACTATCTACTGCACTGCCCATCAGGGGTCAACGAATGGCAACCTGATATTTCAGAGCCACAGCTCGAAACAAATTTACGTAGCTGAATCGATTGGCACTACGGATCTGCCAAGCACTCAATCAGTGAAGGCTGTTGAGTCAAAGGGTATGGGGCTTGAGTCGCACTCACTGTTCTAACATGTTTATTGAGAACATCGGAGCTAATCAACCTTCAAGAAACACACTAGCTGGTAAAATTATTGCTGCAGGTCCATTCTCAACCGTGTACGCCTTTCCACTGTCGCACCTGCTCGTTGCGTCCGCTTCGGTGATAGCCGTAATTGTGATGGTTGGCATTGCCTCAGCTGGGATTGCCTGGGTAAATAATACCTTTTCTGGATAGGTACAGTGGTAGCTATCACTGTCAGTCAGTCAGTCAGTCAGTCAGTCAGTCAGTCAGTCAGTCAGTCAGTCAGTCAGTCAGTCAGTCAGTCAGTCAGTCAGTCAGCTGTTACCCTTGCAGAGAGTGTCCCGGTCCAGATTAGTCGCACTGGCTGCTCAGCGCAGAGGCGGCGGTGCTCTTCAGATGCAGCCGCTGGCAGCCGCGACCTCCGCGGGCGCCGGCAGCAGCGCGTACGACTACCCGTCCACGAATGCGACAGTTCAGGGCAGCAGGAGCCACAGCGAGGCCGGAGAGTCCAACAACATACCCAGTGTCTACCTGGTGCTCACTCCGTCGAGGAGGTCTCAGCAGCAGTAGCAGCTGGTCAGCAGCTTTGAGCCGAGGCAGCAGAGCTGAGAGATGCTGAAAGCAGGGAATAAACTGATTTTTTCTACGACCTACTTTGAAGTTATTTTCCACTCAAAAACTACAATATAAAGCTTTTAGTTCGTCAATTTTATAGTTCGACTGGTTATCAGAGTTTGTAGCGGCGAAAAAAGGATTCTTGTGAGTCTTTAAGTGAAACTTTTTTGCTTCTTGAAAGGATTATTTTAACAATAGCATTAATTTATGATAAAAATTAAATACAATAAAATAAATTATTGCAGAAAATTGTCCTTCCAGACAAAAAGAGAAGAAAATAAAATTTGATCAAGAAAGGAGACAGATTCTATCGCAAAATCAAAGGTGCACAAACTCAAAATTCGAGACTGAAAGCTTATTTAATAATTTCAGCTGAAGGTGCGTGTTGAACATTTTGTCTGTTACCCTCTGTCAGTAGCAGGTAGCCTGATTATGCCAGTGTAGTTTTCGTCTATGATGACAGCAGAAACTTCAATAGTTTCGATCGGTAGCGGCAGTTGTGTGTCCTTTTTTGTTTTTTTGTTTGTCTGGTTCAGTAACGCAGTGCAGAATTATACATGCGAATGTTTTATATGAGCAGTGCAACAACAAGCCTGAACGTGTCTCAATATTTTGAGTTCTCGGAGAACACGGTGCTTACTTAGACTTAGCTGCAGGGTGGTCCGTAGACACAGCGGGGAGGCGAGGGTCGCCCATTCCGCTAGCCCCTGAAGGCCCGCAGATAGGCAGAGGCGTGGGGCCGGTCAGGGTGGTCCGCCGGTCCGTCCTGCAGCGTGATCTTCCGTAGGGAAGAAAGTGGCTCGTCTAGTCGCCCGAAGGAACTGGATGAGCCGTGGGATGCTGTCGGGCTGGCAGACCTCGTCAATGGACGGGTTCGGCCCGAGGTAGCGTAGCCGGTCTCTGTTAAAGAAGGGGCAGTGACAGACAAAGTGCTGAGCATCTTCATTGTCGCACTCGCAAAAGGGGCAAATTTCGCTCTCGAGGTCGCCTCGGAGGAAGCAGTGCCTGGCGAGGTAGCCATGGCCGGTAAGGGTCATGACAAGGGCTCGAATATCCTTCCGATTCTGGTTCAGAAGGATGTTTCTGAGCCTGTGAGACGGGCAAGGAACCGCGGCACGAGATTGCCGGCAGTTTTGGGTGCCCGCCCATCTGTCCCTGTGGAGGGAGTCAGCCCAGTCGTCGATCTGACGATTGATGACTGTCAAGGGCATAGGGACCAGGGGGGCAGGGCCGAAGAAAGAGCCAGAGCCGCCCCTCTTGGCGAGGGTGTCTGCCAGCTCGTTCCCCGGAAACCCTGCGTGCCCTGGGATCCACTTCAGCCTGACAGTATTGCTTCTGGCCAGGAGGTTGAGCTGCCGGGCGCAGTCGGCGACTGTCCGGGAGTTCGTTGTGGTGTGGCAAAGGGCCTGTAAGGCCGCTTGGCTGTCGGAGTGGATGACAATAGTCTTTCCTCTCGTAACCTTGGCGTTCAGCTCTGCAGCGCAAGAGCTGATGGCAAGGACTTCGTTCTGGAAGACTGTGGAGAGTCTACCAGTGTGCTGGGCATGCGTGGCAATTACGCGGCCGTTGATGATGGTGCAGACCCCAAAACCGGCGCGACCGTCTTTGATGGATCCGTCCGTGTAGCAATGGACCTCCTGGAAATTCCAGTGGTCATTGGCAGCATCCCTAGAGGGGATGGTGACCTTGTAGCGCTGAAAGAGGTTGAGAGTGCGGGGTTCGCCGTCAGATAGGACGTGGAGCCCGCCGCTGTCTCTCAAGTCCTTGAGGCAGAGGTCAGCGTGGGGCAGAAGCTTGCGCTTAGCCATGGCCCTATGGGGCTGGATTCGAATACCAGCGTCAGCTAGACGGCGGGCAGTCTTAGCCGCTTCCCTGCGGACAAAGATGTCCAGCGGAGGAATGTTGAGGAAGGCGTTGAGGCCATCGTAAGGAGCAGACGGAGGGGCGCTCATGATCGTGCGACATGCGCGCCCTTGTGCTCTCCTGAGAGCCTCTAGACAGGTCTTTATCTGCAGGGCGCTAGCCCAGATCAGGCCGCCATACGAGATAGCGGGCCTAACCATTGCAGTGTAGATCCACCAGAGGCGCTTGGGGGTGAGCCCCCAGGTGGTGCCGACAGCCCTGCGCAGTTGCGCGAGGACTGTGAAGGCCTTTTTGGCTTTTGTTTGAACGTGGGGTGACCAGTTCAGCCTGTGGTCCAGGGTAATACCCAGACATTTAGTCTGCTTGCAGAAGGGGATTTCCCTTCCGTAAAGCGTGAGCGGCCGAATCTGCCACTTGGTCCTGCTGGTGAACATGATCGCTGCGGTCTTAGTCTCAGAGAGCCTTAAACCACAGCGGTCCGCCCATTGCTCAGCGGCGTAGATAAAGTTCTGAAGAAGGTCCCTGAGGGTATCAGGGGACGGACCAGATGCCACCGCGGTGACATCGTCCGCATATCCAACTTTCAGAATGGGGTCAGGCCGAACATCCCGGAGGAGCTCATCGATGACCATATTCCAGAGAACTGGAGACAGCACCCCACCTTGCGGGCTACCTTTGCAGACGGGGACCGTCCTCTGGTAGCCCAGCAGACTGGCGGTGGCCGTGCGATGGCTGATCATGTACATGATCCACTGGTGAGATGTGAGTGCGTTTGCCTCTCACAAAGAGCTCTTCGGAACGCCTCAAAGAGGACGTTATCGAAGGCGCCAATGATGTCCAGGAAGATCCCCAGAGCAATGCCATTACCAAGCACGACCTTCTCGAGTTTATCGACCAGGACGTGCAGCGCGCTTTCAGTGGAGCGACCCGCCCGAAAAGCGTGCTGGTTCTCGCTGAGAGGTGCGCCAAAGCACCAGTCTCTCCATCAGCTTGACCAGGGAGGAGGTCAAGCTGATCGGTCTGAAGGATTTGTTAGAATGGTAGTCCGGGCGGCCTGGCTTAGGGATAAAGATCACCTTTGCCTCGGTCCATGCCTGTGGGACATAACCAAGCGAGCGTGATGCATGCCCGAAGAAGGCTGCAAAGTTTGCGCAGGAAGCCTGGGCATTTAACCGCCTCTCTTAGGAGGGTCGGTACAATGCCGTCGGGTCCTGGGGCTTTGAAAGGCTTGAAGGAATTTGCCGCTCTCACGATGCAGTCCTCCGTGATGATAGAGGCAGCCAGCGCGTGACCTCCCTCCGAGTGATCCGGAGTGGTCTGGTTAGCTGGCTCGTTGGGGAAAAACGCAGTGAGCATTACATCAAGCGTTTCCCCTGGGTTGTCCGTGGACGTACCGTCGGTGCGTTTGACCGAGGAGAGCTTAGACATTTTGTCCAGCGTGAGCGCTTTCACAACTCTGGAGGTGGGGCGTGAGCCCTCTAGCTCCTCACAGTATTGTCGCCATTTTTGAGCCTTTGCATTCCTAACCTGCCTTTTAAACTCATGGATTGCTTCATGATAGGCGTTGGTCTGCAGGGCTCTTAGTTTTAGTTGCTCTGCGGTGGAGTCTCTTAGCCCTGCGACGGAGGTTGCCGAGCTCGGGATTCCACCACGGCGCCGATTTTTTCCCTTTATAGGCTTTTTAAAGGGCAGGACGCCTCAAAGGCGGCGGTTAGCGTCTCTGTCAAAACAGTCGCGCACTCATCCGCCTCTCGGCACGACGTGATCGTGAATGGTTGGCCAGGAGACCGATGGAATTCCTTCAGGGTGAGCCCGAAGGTTTCCCAATCAGTATTTCTGGCGTTCCGTCTCCACGTAACACGAGTTGCGCTACGCGCGGCCATTAGGTTGAAGGAGATGAACTTGTGATCCGAGAGTGAGGACACTGGAAGCACCCGCCACGCCCCAATACTCTGGTAGAGTCTGGGCGTTGCGAGCGTAGCGTCGATCACCTCCGACCACCGTCCGTTGTCAAAGGTAGGGGTGGACCCAGAGTTGCAGAACTCGAGGGTCGTAGAGGCAACGTAGGCTAGGAGGTCTTCGCCTCTCTGATTAATGCCAGTGCTGCCCCAGTGAGTGTGGTGGGCGTTGATGTCGCCGGCAACCATGAGCTCGTAGTTTTACCAGAGCTACCAGAGCAGAGCTCTACCAGCGTAGCGAGGGCTCTGGGGACGACCGCAGCATCGCCTGGTAGGTAAACCGAGGCAATGAGGGTGGTCTTCCCAGGAAGAAGGTCATCGGATTGGATGACGCAGATGTCCCTGTTGGACAGGTCCGATCTGAGCCACGCACTGAGCGTTTTGCTCGCAAAGATGCAAGCTCTGGGAGGCTGGTTGGCCTCGCGAGGGTAAGTATAAAAACAATTGTAGCCAGCAGGGGCGTTTTGAGGCTTACCTCTGAGAGTCCAGGGTTCCTGGACGAGGATGAGCCCCGGCTTGTCGAGCTCGGCGTAACGCATAAGGTTGACCGAGGCTGCGACGCAGTGCTGCAGATTAATCTGCAGGCAATGGATTCCCTGGTTGCTGATCATTATCACGCAGTTGGGGAATCGTTGAGCAGGTCATCCTCCTCCTTTTCAGTGGTGGGTGACCCGCAGACCTCCATGGGAGTTTCAGCGTCCTCAGCAGTTAGGGTGGCTGTGGAGTCCTCCGCGGACGTGAGCCCAGCGTGGACGTTACCGTCGCCTCCCCTGCGTGCTTCGGTGCTGTCACTGCCCGTCCCCTCTGCCTCGTCGGTCAGGTCGATGCGGGTGGCGCCAGCCTCCTGGTGAGTCACAGACTCGAACCAGTCGGTCGGAGCCTCCCCGCTTAGAGTCTGGCCTTCTGGCTGTTGAGGTGGAGCGCGAGAAGCGCGGGCCCGCTCACGATGCGCACGAAGGTTCTTGGCCTGGTCCAGCGCGCGCTGGATCAGGCCGGACCTCCGGGTGCTCCTGGCGGGTCTGCGATTGTGATTTCCGGTTTCAGCAGCGCGAACTGCCTTACCGGGCATAGGATCGGCCGTTTGCCTCGGCTTCTTTGCCGGAGGAGCCTGGGCCCCAGTTCCGGTTTCGGAAGCTTTGGCATTCTTGGCTTCATCAGCTTTCCGCTCCTCGCAACGGAGGATGGTCAGCTGAGTCAGACCAATATGAATTGTGGAGTTAGGCGGCAAGCGCTTAGCCCAGTCATCAGAGAGCCCTAGGATCACCGTAGCCCCCTTCTCCTTGCGGGAAGTGGCGTGGTGTAGGAGCCCGTTGACCTCAAGGTCGGGGTGCAGCTTTAGCAATATTTGCCTAAGCTGATCTCCGGACTTAATGGCACTGCCGGCCGGGATCCAGACGCGAAAGCGCTGGGTCTTCTGTCGTTCGCCCTCGCTGGCGAAGACGAGCTTGCCGAGCTTCTTGGGCCAGTTCAGCTTTGGCAGAAGCTCGCGTAGATTGCGGCTGCTCTCCTCCGAGCTGCACCAGATGAAGATGCAGCCGTCGGTCTTGGCAGACTTGACCACGCTCACAGGGCGGCCCGCCAGGAGCTGGTCGATGAGCGCAGCATCGATGGTGCGCCAGGCACTGTCGAGCCCGTCGGCCGTGAGGTCCTGCTCTTCCCCGAAGACGATGACCGCCGGTTGGAGCTTGACCTTTGAGGCGTAGTTGGTGGCGGCGGTTCCCGAAGGCCCGGCCGCGCTTGTAGCATGTATACTGGGTGGCTCACCAGCGGGGGTTGTATCCTGGGGGGCAGGGGTTGCTGTGGTTCCTTTCGGCCCAACAGCAGCCCGCCCTCCCTAGGTTTCCCCTCCGCCGGTGGCCGGCCCGCAGTACCCCGTAGTCGCCGTCGCCGCTCGTTGCGGCGTTGGTTGCGGGTGCGTCGGGCTTCAGCGGAGGGCCCGGTTGCGCGTGCGGGCATGTCACCGGCCGAGCCGGCGGCAAGCCCATCTGCCCCCGGTGGGGCGGCGCTGGTGCCAGAGTCACCGGCCGGAGTTGCCGGGGCCCCGGCTTCAGCGGGGTTGAAAGAGGCGGATGACGCCATAGCTGAAAGCGGGAAGGAGTGAGCTGAGTCACAAAAGAAAGAGGAAAGAAGAAAAAGAAAAGGACCGCTAGCGACCGGACAACCCCCGGCCTTCCAGCCCATCGGCACGGTCAAACACCTTAGGCATTAGGGGGTACGTTAAGCAGTACCACGGCCTGCAGGCTGGCAAGCCAGACCCGCATACCCAAGTTCGGCCGAAGCCACTGGATGGGTCGCCAGCGTCGGAGCCCAGTCTGTCCAGCAGCCCTAGGGTCTGCCTTGAACACACGCGGGGACGAGTACCCTGGGTCGACTTGTGAAACAGCGTGAGGGGGGGTCTGCGGCTGCCAGCGGCAAATAGCGGGTGCAGACCTCCCTCTCCAGCCTTGACCTGCTGAAGATAGGGGCAGGCGCGAAGCATCGCAGACCGTAGCCCATAGGCCTGGTCTGTCTCATACTTCACTGGCGTGCTGAATACACCTTCGCGTGCGAACACGAACACGGTACGACATTATGAATTATGAATATTTTAATGAAACATAGGATTAATGTTTGAGATGATTAGAGTTAGTTTTGCGTCTGGTTTCATTTTTTTACGTTAGAATTGTACCATTTTCTATTATAGGCAAAAGGCTGTGTGCACCCTGGCGCACTTGAAGCGACATTGTCACACAACCGGCGAGAGAGAGGCATTGCTGCCCATTGCGCCAACTCCCCTGAGCTGCAGGCACACAAGCGCGCGGATACGTACGCAGTCATACGCACAAGCACACACTCACACGGGAGTGTACAGCGGCCCCTGACTTTATTTATCGTTAGGCATGTACACTTCACTGCGCCTTGGGGGTTGGCCCTCAAGGGCGTTAATTGCACGAGCAGAGCCAAGCCGAGATTCCAATTTAGCGACAAATATTAATGTGACTGGAATTGGAATCGAGCCTGGGCCGCTGGCACATCAGAGCGCCCACGCTAAACCAGTGGGCTACGGCCCCCTTGAAATGATACTACTGTGTCATGCAGTCCTGTCACGCTGAATACACAGGCTTAAAGCAGTAGTGTTTTTTATGATTTTGCAGTTTTTAAAGATTTTTACTTTTTGCGTTTGTCAATTTAATCTTATCAATTATATTGGCCTGTCGAGTCTTAAAATACAGCTGACTTGTTTTCCAGTTTGAAAAAACAGAGAAAACTGTAAAGCTGATTAAACGATTTATTAGTTACAGAAACATGCATTGCACTGCACTATTTCACGAAGAAAATTCATGCCCAATGTACAAATTTTTGCATAAAGTGCGAACTACTCATAACATGGTCAGGTGATTTGCAACTCATTTGAGCCTGAATGTTATTAACAATCCATAAAAAGTCCATAATTATGTATTCAACTCCATAGTATCACGAGTGAATATTTATTTTCGAGCTCATAATCAAGTCCAGCTGCCGTTATGGTAAGTTGGTAGGCACTCATAACTTGAAAGATTTGAGCATCTTACGTAATTTAAAACTATCGAAATACCTTAATAATTCCCTCTATTCTCTGATTTCGCATGTGTCAGCCAATATGTCTGCTGTCTTTCGCCACTCATTTAGAACTGATTGATGAATGATGATCTCAGTTGAGTGCATTTTGGTAAAGCTTGTGTCTTGTTCAGTGCTTTCAGTAATATTTTGTGGTTTCTGCTTGATTTATTAGTCACTGATCGTTGTGAACGTACTCATGCTTGGATTCTTATTAATACGAGCAGTGACTGTTCTAGCGGCCATTGCGTAAAAGCGTTGTTAATTGTTTGTTTGAGATTTGAGATCTGAGATTGCGATTGAGATTTTAGGGAATTGCTGAGATGTGAAGGCTGAGGTCAAAAGCTGATTTGACCACTGATACTATAAACAACGCGTTTATGGTAATCGGTGGATTTGACCAGGAAATTGAGCAGAAATTTGAGCAGGGATTTGAGCAGGGATTCGAGCAGAGATTTGAGCAGGGATTTGAGCACATGTTGTTAAGTAAAAACATGTTAACTCTTTGTTAGCTACCCAAGGTGGGGCGCTGATTGCTAATTTGGAATATAGTTAGATACTCTGACAGCACTGGCAGCAATGGAACCCGCTCAGAGCTAGGCAGACTGCCTTTATTGCATACTCAGCATCAACACTGAAAAGTCGCCACTCTATGCGCCAGTGAGCAATTTCTCTTGGACTGTTCTGAAATAAAAGATGCGAGAAAACTGATCGGGGTAGCTTTAATCCGTCCAACCCTCGCACACCGCTACCCCGACTTCATTCCTCAACTCGAGTCTGCCGCGGTGTAGCTGAGTTGCGTCACTCGCAAAGATTGAGAAACTTTACCTGCACTCCCAAAAGTGGCGACCACAGACGGAGTCTTCTGTGATGGCGACTTTTCGATGTTGCTGAGCATACAATATCCAAACAAGAATTCAGTACCGGGGTCTCACTAGGAAATCGCCCAGACTCCATCATCTCGAGAGTGCGTTTTAGTTCTTAATTTGTTAGTTTCAGTTATTTGTACTCATTCAATGTGTGCTGAGCTGCAGGAAAGGTGCGACTTGCGTTCCAATTATTCTTAGAAAAGGTACTTCTGGTGCGCCCAATCCTCGAAGTACGATTATGTAAAGATGTACAAGCAAATGCCAATGATTTAGTCAGTTGAATCACTCTGGATCTCAAAATCCGCTCTAGACAACATCTGCTCCATCTGGAAAATAAATCATGGCCAATGCGACAGCTAAATAGTTCCAACTTCGAGTACAAGTAGTGCATAGCTTACCTGTTCACAGTTTCTTACTGCATAGTCGATGTCTGTATTGTAAATATAAAATTAGAGAGACTATATATCCACGAGACTTCTATATGACGTGCAAAGAGCATATTTCTGATCTTGGTAATTACTCGTAGATCGTTGAATTACCATCAAGCTAAGTTAAGGGGTCTCTTGCAAAACTGCAGGGAGCAGTAATTCTATCTATGTGTAGCTCAGCACATTCACTTGAGTTGTTTGAATCGCCCATTTGCAGAACTTCGAATTCCATTTTCTGTTGGTCGGTCTACTGGTATCGGCATTGCAGTGAGTAGTGCGAATTTCATCAAGTTTGTTCTCGGAAAGATACAGATAGACAGACAGACAGACAGACAGACAGACAGACAGACAGACAGACAGACAGTCAGACAGACAGACAGACAGACAGACAGTCAGACAGTCAGACAGACAGACAGACAGACAGACAGTCAGACAGTCAGACAGACAGACAGACAGACAGACAGACAGACAGACAGACAGACAGGCAGACAGACAGACAGACAGACAGACGGACAGAAAGACAGACAGACAGACAGACAGACAGACAGACAGACAGACAGGCACTAAGACAGACAGACACTAAGACAGACAGACAGACAGACAGACAGACAGACAGATAGACAGACAGAGAGACAGAGAGACAGACAGACAGACAGACAGACAGACAGACAGACAGACAGACAGACAGACAGACAGACAGACAGACAGACAGACAGACAGACAGATATACAGACAGACAGACAGACAGACAGACAGACAGACACTAAGACAGACAGACAGACAGACAGACAGGCAGGCAGGCAGACAGCCAGACAGACAGACAGACAGACAGAGAGATAGACAGACACTAAGACAGACAGACCCTACCAAAGCTGCAATAATTTGACCTCAAAATTGAACAAAACTTCAATCAGAATCGAAGCCGCCAATCACTACTGCGTGAACCAGCTGACGCTAAAAATCAGTCTGGACGATTTCTATCACCGAGACGAGATTTTGATTCCGCAACTGCCGCACGAGACTGGGGTCAGTCAGGTGCGGCATCGCAGGTGCAGGTGGATTGTAAGCTTCAACACCGGCAGCAAATGCACGCAGCTGGTACTGGCTGGGTTGCCAGCTCAGGGAAACTCCAGTTTCTGGTCGACTGACAGCCGTTTAAGATTCACCTCGATGTCGAATGTCGACACGACCGTCTTAGCTGGAATATTCCAGGTCGTCCCGTTAGAGAGCAAGTACGTTACCTGTAGTCAGCGCTTTCCGCTTTATGATTTCGCCCAACACAAGTGAAATGGGAAGTTTGCATAAAGACCCTCTACGGGGAGGCGGCTTCTCCTGCCCTGCGTCCTGCCCTGTGCTCTGTGCTGATTGGCTGCGGCCAGCCCGTCTGTGATACGAGGGCTGCGTCCTGCCCCATGCGGGGTTCTGATTGGCTGGCCCTTTGCGCTGTTGGCGAGCTTCGCCGATGGGGCACCTGCCGCCCCCCTCTCATTGTAAGGGTTTTTCTTTATTATTTAGTACTTTTTTTCGCTTCCTGGTGGTTCTTGGTGCCCTGGCGACTAATCATTCACGGTAGCTGACTTTGGGGGTCAGGTAAACCGCCTAATTTTCATGCAAAATTTAATTTACATATGCGAATGTATTTGTATAAAAAAACATATTTTTGTATAATAAGTAAACTGTTTGTAGTAGAAAAGCAGGTGCTCTAAGCTTTAAATCTAACTTCTTGGCTACACACCGCTTGCAGCAAAATCTTTCTGGTGGAGGCCAGCTGGGATCCGCGGACTGATGGCCAAAACGCGGCAAACTTGAGATTTCTGCTGCCACTTCCCAGCATCTGCAGCCGCGACATGCTGAGCTACCGGAACAGCTGCTTTGCCGTTGGCTCACTTCAGCAGAGCTTGACAGATGCGCTGTCCAGCATCAGGGGTGACGCTCAACTAGCCAGCTTCACCAGTTGGTCCGAGATAGAGGAGTTCATTGCATCCAGTGAGTGGTTTTCACATGTAGATAGGTAGATCGATAGATAGGTAGATAGATAGATAGATAGATAGATAGATAGATAGATAGATAGATAGATAGATAGATAGATAGATAGATAGATAGATAGATAGATAGATAGATAGGTAGATAGATAGATAGATAGATAGATAGATAGATAGATAGATAGATAGATAGATAGATAGATAGATAGATAGATAGATAGATAGATAGATAGATAGATAGATAGATAGATAGATAGATAGATAGATAGATAGATAGATAGATAGATAGATAGATAGATAGATAGATAGATAGATAGATAGATAGATAGATAGATAGATAGATAGATAGATAGATAGATAGATAGATAGATAGATAGATAGATAGATAGATAGATAGATAGATAGATAGATAGATAGATAGATAGATAGATAGGTAGATAGATAGATAGATAGATAGATAGATAGATAGATAGATAGATAGATAGATAGATAGATAGATAGATAGATAGATAGATAGATAGATAGATAGATAGATAGATAGATAGATAGATAGATAGATAGATAGATAGATAGATAGATAGATAGATAGATAGATAGATAGATAGATAGATAGATAGATAGATAGATAGATAGATAGATAGATAGATAGACAGATAGATAGATAGATAGATAGATAGATAGATAGATAGATAGGTGGATAGATAGATAGATAGATAGATAGGTGGATAGATAGATAGGTAGATAGATAGATAGATAGATAGACAGATAGATAGATAGATAGATAGATAGATAGATAGATAGATAGATAGATAGATAGATAGGTGGATGGATAGATAGGTAGATAGATAGATAGGTGGATAGATAGATAGGTAGATAGATAGATAGATAGACAGATAGATAGATAGATAGATAGATAGATAGATAGATAGATAGATAGATAGATAGATAGATAGATAGATAGATAGATAGATAGATAGATAGATAGATAGATAGATAGATAGATAGATAGATAGATAGATAGATAGATAGATAGATAGATAGATAGATAGATAGATAGATAGATAGATAGATAGATAGATAGATAGATAGATAGATAGATAGATAGATAGTTTCAAACTTGCTTTTCTCAGATGAAAGCGGTAATTTCCGGTGCATTCGATGCTTCCCTATGAATTTCAGACAAAGCCAGAGTGCATGAATTTCCATACAGGCAGCCGCTGAGCTTTGACCAGCCGGTTCGTCTTGGTATTTTTCGTACCGCCTCCAATGACGGCTTGCTGTCCATCGCTAGGACTCCATCGGGCTGTGAATTGCAGCCTGCGTCTGTGTGAGTCCAATTTAGCTCTGGTGGCTCTCGAGCATGGAAGACTTTGGTAGAAGGACTCCACATACGAATGCATCAGCGATAAAGAAATTTCCTGGTTTTTAGCAGAGCAAGCATGTATTTGGTTTGTTGGATAGGACTAAGTGACTACACTGGGGAGATATGAACTCATGAAAAATATGCTGGATGGCGGAAAGTTGATAACTTGAAACTCTAGACAGAGAGGTATTGTGAGCTAGTGTTAAAAATAGAATTATTGGCTTCCAGTGAAATTTGCACGGCTTGCGAGTCCAAAAGTCCTTCTGCTTGTGTTGTCCATGCTCTTAACAATTATCTTTATAGTAAGTCTCCAAATAGCTGACCCTCTTTCATACAAAAAGTCACATCAACATTGCAGTAAGATCGCGAATGCCTCTGGCGGCAACTGTGTTTCGTTGAGAGTCGACTCAAACGGACCTGTTATTGCCTTTGTTAACTGCAACATCCCGATGCTGTCGCTAGTCAGCTTCCCAGAGACTCATTCCGGTCTCAGCCAGTTGGACTGCAATATATCAGGCAGATTGTCTGACTTGTTCTCCGCAAATGAGGCTGTGAAACAGGTGAAAGCGGATGCTTCAATGAAGTTGCAGGGTGACGAAGACGATCGTGTGCCACCAGGAGGATCAAGTTTCGAGCTCAATGAAGCTATGAGAGGGAGTGAAAATCAACCTTCAGCCAGCAATCAGAAGGCTCCCTTTGCCATACCGGTCATCGCGGCAATACTCCAATACTCTTTGTTTTTACTCTGTTTTTACTTTACACAACTTTTTACTTTCTGAACTATTTCTATTGTCAATCGCATTCAAGTACCGCCTCTGCATAGGTAATTCTGCAAACTTAGTTTTTTTGATTTAGATAAAACTCAAAAACTCTAAGTACTTCAGATTAATAATGATGCCTAGTAAAAGGCTGAAATGATTTGTGTTTTATTAACGTATTGATTTTCAGTTTAGTGCTAATCATATTTACTATCGATATTATTCATGTATATAAATTGAGTATAAGCCAGTCGGTGTTTATCATTATTTTTTAACTAAACACACAAATTGATCAATTCATTTTTACAGTGTAAACGGGTTCAATTTTTTTATTAGCATGAGACATTTTAAAACACTGAGAGGAGCTATTTACTACCTACCAGGCAGATGCTTGGCTTGAAGTAAATCCTGATTTCTGCGTCAGCTGCTTTGGCTATTACAGAATACAGAGTCACAGAGTAATAAATAAGCCAAACTGACTAAATTCAAATGTAAGGATTCAAAACATTCACATAAATGCTTAAAATAGCCTTAGTAAAAACAGTCCATTTTTCAGGGACATTAACTGTAGCAGCAGTTCAAGGCAATCGTCGGAGAGGCGGCATATTGATGTAAACAAAGCAGGCAGTCATAAAATCTTCAAGTCCAAGCTGCATCCATCGCACACTGCGTAAAACTTTTAAGTAAAAATCGACATTAGCGAAAGCTTTCTTTAGCTAAATATTAGATTTTCAATGAAGGATTTTTACAAATTGCTGCAGTTGTTGCTGCTATGCAACACGAGATTCACCGCCAGCAACCCAGACTGCTCCTCCACGAGTCAAGCCGGTGAGGCCAGCGAATTTAGCACGTAAAATGCATATCAACTCCAGCTAACACAGAGATTGAAAGTAAGCACTATCTACTCTTTTCCAGTGACAGTGCAGCTGAGCAGGGCTGACGTTCTGCGCACCTGGCAACCCAGCGGTGCGCACTGCCGTTGGTGGGAGAGTCGACAGTCAGAGACAAACCGATTCCCTGCTGCTGTGCGGTCCGGGCCTCGGTGGCTTGTGATGCAGCTGACGCAGCCGATGATGCTGGAGGCGGTGAGCGTGCGAGACTGGGGTGAGTGACGCTGACCGACTCATTCTCATGATGCATGATGAGGCAGAGGGAGCCTTGGACCCAAAGTGTGAGACAGTGTGATGCTAGCATCTAATTAGCACTCTGAGACAGTGTGAGACCAGCTAGTATCTAATTAGCACTCTGAGACAGTGTGAGACCAGCTAGCATCTAATTAGCACTCTGAGACAGTGTGAGACCAGCTAGCATCTAATTAGCACTCTGAGACAGTGTGAGACCAGCTAGCATCTAATTAGCACTCTGAGACGGTGTGAGACCAGCTAGCATCTAATCAGCACTCTGAGACAGTGTGAGACCAGCTAGCATCTAATTAGCACTCTGAGACAGTGTGAGACCAGCTAGCATCTAATTAGCACTCTGAGACAGTGTGAGACCAGCTAGCATCTAATTAGCATCTAATTAGCACTCTGAGACAGTGTGAGACCAGCTAGCATCTAATTAGCATCTAATTAGCACTCTGAGACAGTGTAAGACCAGCTAGCATCTAATTAGCACTCTGAGACACTATGATACCAGCTAGCATCTAATAAGCACTCTGAGACAGTGTGAGACCAGCTAGCATCTAATTAGCACTCTGAGACAGTGTGAGACCAGCTAGCATCTAATTAGCACTCTGAGACAGTGTGAGACCAGCTAGCATCTAATTAGCACTCTGAGACAGTGTAAGACAAGCTAGCATCTAATTAGCACTCTGAGACAGTGTGAGACCAGCTAGTATCTAATTAGCACTCTGAGACAGTGTGAGACCAGCTAGCATCTAATTAGCACTCTGAGACAGTGTGAGACCAGCTAGCATCTAATTAGCACTCTGAGACAGTGTGAGACCAGCTAGCATGTAATTAGCACTCTGAGACAGTGTGAGACCAGCTAGCATCTAATTAGCACTCTGAGACAGTGTGAGACCAGCTAGCATCTAATTAGCACTCTGAGACAGTGTGAGACCAGCTAGCATCTAATTAGCACTCTGAGACAGTGTGAGACCAGCTAGCATCTAATTAGCACTCTGAGACAGTGTGAGACCAGCTAGCAGCCAAGCACTCGTGTTGCAGATGGCCAGTGGCACGCAGCAGCTCCAGTCGGCTCGCCTGTGTCAGCGGTCGGAGCCTCGAGCCTCCCGCTGGAGCTGCAGCTGGAGGATCCGTGCCGCGCCAGCTGGGAGGCCTTCGGCAGCAGCGACCGCTGGAGGCAGATTGGGGTGAACGGAGTAGATCAAGTAAGCTGCTTCATTTGAATTATCTTATCATAATAATGAAATTAATAAATCCATCCATTTCACACTTCAGCCCGTAGTTCGTTTCCTTGTGCTAAGTAGCTTGAGAACTGCTGGACTTAGCTGGAGGGCCGTCTCATTAACAGGTTCCAAAGAGACTTTTAAATTTTATGAAGTTATCACTGAATCATAGCTTATTGTGAATTAAGTGCTTTAGAAGCAGGTGCAATTTTTCTTGTAGGTCGCTTTCTACCGCTGAGCCTCACAGTAACTGACAACCGTTTTTGCCCTCTGAGAGACCTGTCCGCCTTGCACGATGGAGTTGAAGCCTGCTTCTCTGTTTCAAGATGTACCAGCGAATCAATTCAATGCTTCTTTAACCTAAGCAATGGCGCAACTCTGGAGCCGAGACTGGTCTGCTCAACTCTTCTTTATAGCGTGCTATCAATACTTCTTCTTGCACTGACTTGATACAAAATTCGCTTTTTCAGCTACGAAGCCAAAAGCAGCAAGCTGAATTCGAGTTCACAGCCAATTTCTCGCTGCACGGAGCACTGCTCACCTGTCTTCTGCCTGATCGGCCAGGGATTCGAATCGAGCAGACCATTGGAATCGTTGGTGAGAAAGAAGTGTCTGCCTGAGTTAAAAAATGTATTTTAAGTCCGCTTTGAAGATTACAAAGCGAAACATGCACTTTTCAGTCACACCAAGTGTTGAACTGTCGTTATCAACCGTGTGGGTGATTGGTCGCAGAGCCAAGGTGCACTTTTTCTCAAGCCCAGCTTATCCTCCTCAGCAGCACAGGTGCCAAATTATCTCTGGCAGCAGCACCTGGGAACTGAATGAGCATTTTAGTAAGGTAAGTAGTATTATATTATTGTTGAAAATGCTGTACCTTGCCCAATCATGTACTTTTCCATGAAATAAACTTCCAGACTAGACAGGCTTATATCAGGAACAGCATCAACATGTCGCTAACTGAAGTAAAGTCTGAATTTGTTGTCACAGTCACGTCAGACATGCTGAATGGCACCGTGAGATGCAGTAGCAGCTATAAAAGTACAAGTCAAGGAGAAGTCATGAAAGATATCGTTATTTCAAGCATCAGCGGTAAGTGCTTGCATTAGAGAATCTCCTATACGCCCGATTGGAAGAGCCATAAAATCTCCTCATTTCAGAGCCTTGCACAACTGCCATTCATGTAGACAACATCCAGTACTCGTATCAGGTTGTACAAGTGACGTCACTGAAGTGCAGCATTTGGAATGTTCAGCACAGCTGCTGGCTTGTCAAGCCCAAAGAAGATGTCCTGGAGCATCTAATTAAGCTTGCTGTACGGTTCTTTGATTTTGTAATAATGCTTTTTATTCAGAAGTTACTGCAACAATATCTGATGTCTTCTATTGCAGCAAGACGGCTTCAGCAGCACTCACAGGTTGAATATTATGAAACAAGAGCAGAAAAGAGACTGGCTAGTGAGATGCAGCGTTAATCAGTCGGGAGTGACATACCCGGATGTGGAAATTGAGTTAGCAAGCGATGATGACAGTGAGTCAAACGATGCATTCAATCACTTTTAATTGTTCCAATGCAAGTTCAAAGGTTTTTTACCACTTGAATCTACACTACACGTAGCTACATTTGTACTCGTATTAATACGAGCGTAATGCAAGAGACCTGCGAGCACCCCGACGCTACGTCTTGGGCGACCTTGTCCCGCAATCAGCTGCCCGTTCCGCTCACTCCTGATCACATACGAGCGTACGAGCGCCTCAATACTGCACACAGGCACGCACTCATACGCACGCTCCCACAGGGTGTACAGCGGCCCTGACTTTCTAAGCCTCAGGCATGTACCTCTCTGTGCCTTAAGGGCTGGTCCTCATGAGCACTGAGCACGTTTGCTCTACCCACCTCCAGAATAAAAACAACTGAGCGTTTTTAATCTAATAAACTGTACTCGTTCGTATTCTGTTGGCTGCCATTGAAGCGACTTTTGATAACAGTCAACCCACAGCCAGCGTGGAGTCGACCCAAATTAATTGGTCATTCCACATGTCAGCACTCGAGAGTGCTTACTTAAACAACTATTCTTAATCGTTAAATTTTCAGGTAGTGTATCTTCATTTGCTTATTACCCCTCGTAACTTTGAGGTTGTAACTGTTGCGAGCCTGTGTTCGATTTGTAACTACTCTGCCACTTATCAACCCAACTGTCTTCAGCTTTCTACTATCAGTGGGGACTGAGTTGCATAATTTTGCTGATTTTATCTGCCCTCGGCCTCATCCTGAGCTGCATGATTATTCGAAGAATTCGCCGCGCTAAATCAGCAAAGCCAAACTCGACTTCAAGTAGAAGTTCGACATTCCCAGGACGACGTACCCTCCTCTCGAGTGCGGCCACCTCGCCGCAGGCACAGGTAGGGCTAGCCACAGATTTAGTTTGTACATTAAAACACGCATGTAAGTGTCAAATACTGGTGTTTTGATGAAGAATAGCTGTAAACTTAAAAGAAAATTCTAGCTACCAGGGGTTGTTTTGGCTATTCGCTCAAGCACTTTTGCTTCTGGCTTTTGCCTGAAACTGAAGCTCTTTCTTAGATTAGCGTGGACACAGATTGCCTGGTAAATAGCGCTGCTTATCTGATCAGATTTATGTGTGCACAAATGCAAACTACTAATTAGAACTTCCCTCAGCCTGAACCGCAATATTACCTAAGTCCATATGACTGTAAAATCCAGCAGTGAATTCCGGTGCATCTAATATCTGCTTTGTTACAGCTATATTTATTTTTGTTTCTTTAAAGGTTCAATTCCCATTCTAAATAGTAATATAGTAGAGATACTCGTATTCTGTTGAGTTTGTGAAATGAGTTGCGATTGCTTTCACTCAAGCGTGCTATGGCCTGTACGAGCACGGGTATTGTATGAAGCCGTAGCCCATTGGTCAATCATGGATGAATAAAACCATGGGTCTAGTGCGGCGCTCTGATGTGTCAGCGGCCCAGGCTCGATTCCAAGTGCAGTCACAATAATTCGGAGCTAAATTGGAATCTCGGCTTGGCTCTGCTCGTGCAAGTAACGCCCCTGATCAGGGCCAACCCCCAAAACACAGTGAAGTGTACATGCCTAACGATAGATAAAGTTAGGGCTGCTGTACACTCCTGTGTGAGTGAGTGCCTGTGCGTTTGACTGCGTACGTATCTGAGCGCTTGTGTGCATGCAGCTCAGGGGAGTCGGCGGAATGGGCAGTAATGCCTCTCGCCGGTTGTGTGACAATGTCGTCTAAAGTGCACCATGGGTGCAAACAGCTCCTTGCCTGTAACAAAAAAATGGCCCTTATATTCCGTAGCCCAGAATCATGAGCAGGCTGAACTGCTAGATAGACAAGGAAAAAGCTGGCGTGATCAAAGTAATCTGTTAAATTTCTCGCCTCTAAGGCCTACTAAAGTATCATGTTAAAATTCTTCGAAAGAAATGACTCTGAATAACATAAATCAATCGTTTCCACCCCCAGCGAGCGGCACCACAGCTCAATCATCATCAGGTTGATTCCTCGCAGTCAGTGAGCAGAGGCGGTCCACCACCTGCAGAAAGCAGCTGCCGCGGCTATGAAAGCCAGCCAACCAGCAGTCAGGAGATCGACCCAGTGTACGAAGAAGTATCTTTGTGTGTCTACAGGCCGGTGCACCCTCTGCCGCGGTACCCACGGCAGTTCTCAGAAAAAAATTGTCGACACGCCTACTATTCCAGTCGGTTTGATTGAGACTCTTGAGCACACTCTGTAGGAACCATTAAATGGAATGCACTGCAAACGGAACTACGAGTATGTTCAGTAATCATTCTGATTCTACAAAAGTAGGGATTGCTTCATCACTTTTATTGGTAGCTATTTGTGTTACTAATATTATCATTATTAAATGCGACACACCCAGTGTTTTGAGTTTTATTTTTTACGATATTATTTCAGGCAACCTTACATACACAGCGAAATAAGAAATTAGAAAAAAGCTTGTGCGTAACGTTTTTGGCGCAATTCAGAACTTAAATAGAATCTCATATGCGCAAACAAATTATTCGAGATTCTTTTCGGTACCGATATGAAGCCTCACCGCAGTTGCATTCTGGCCTGCGTCATGCCTTTGATGTATTTTTGGGATTTCCATTATAAGAAGGACCAGATAGAGAATCTAGCGCATGACTGCGGCGAGAGAGGAGATGCAAGAGAGAAGAGAGGAGAGAGAGTAGAGGAGAGAGAGTAGAGGAGAGAGAGTATAGGAGAGAGAGTAGAGGAGAGAGAGTAGAGGAGAGAGAGTAGAGGAGAGAGAGTAGAGGAGAGAGAGTAGCGGAGAGAAGAGAGGAGAGAAGGGAGCTGAGAAGAGACACAAGCCTTGTGCGGACTGGATTGCTATTTTGATGTTTCAAAGGACCCTGATGTCTTGATAGAGAGACTTTGCAGGCCGCATGTGACTCAGGGGGCCGGATTTTTTCGACTCCTAGTTGTTCTATAGAGTAATTAGATAGAAAATATCCTCTGTTTTTTAAACTCGAAACTATATCTCAGATTTTCCGTTTAAGCTCATCACGGGAAGGAAATATAAAAGCTCCAACTGCACTTGAGAAACAGGGAGTGAACTTTACTTTCTCCCACCACATGGCACTTTGGGCAGGTCTTATTCTCGTATGGGAGAGGATGTTTTGACTCGCAGTTGTCATTGTTTCGCAGACCAGTTTATGGTTTGTAACAGCTAGGTTGCGCCAGAATTCTGGATTGTAAATTTCTAGAAAATATTGTACCTTTATGCAGTTGAGTAGTACCATTTGAAGCTTTAGTAAAAGTGACTTTGCAGAGTTCTCTACTCTTTAATTGTCTCCAGTGTCTCGCGAATTCCAGTTCAAAAGTTTCGCATCATTTCGCTGTTCATTTCAGTTTTAAAGCCAACCTCACTGTTAGCGATTTGCTAGAGAGACCCGGTACTGAATAATTCTCTCCTCAATATTTCATATTAAAGAGTCTGCCCAGCTCTGAACGGCCTCAGCTACTGTCAGTATTATGGCTAACTTGTCAAATTGCCTAGCAAGATCTGAAATTCATCCATTTAGTTCAACTTCCGTCGGTCCAAGTGTCCCCACGTCGTCGAAGGCTAAGAGGAAATTATGACATAAAATTTTGATTCCGGAAATTTGAGATGCCAGAAAACATCACACAGGCCCATTGAACATTAATATAATTGGTTTCATGTTCTGCAGCTATAGTGTTAGCCTAGGGGGGTGTAGCCTAGTGATTAGAGTTTCAGACTCACGACTGCAAGGTCGGGGGGTTCGATTCCCGATTATACTAGAACAACTGGTGTTCTTGAACATGACACTTAACTCTATATTGCTTCAGTTCACCCAGCTGTAAAATGGATGCCAGCATTAGCTGGGTGATTGAGGGTGTGTGTGGCGACCCCCCAGTCCTTGGACTGATCTTTATGTACGTAAATGGGTCTAGAAACAACTTCTTGTTCGTATAAATTATTATTTGCTATTAGTACTTTTGATTTAAGATAAAGAGTTACATTTTAATAGTCCTAAAAGAACTTCCAAGATCGTATTATCAAAATTAAATACAAAGCTTCTCTGACGCACCTGCAATTGGCTCCAATACTCTCTGAAAGCGCAACAGCGATTTTAATCAAATTTAAGACCAAAACCGAAATGTGACATGTCTTGTCAAAGCGTACACCCAGAGATTCGGTTCGTCTCTAATGCCTCGATGCTGCTTCCGAATGAACGGTTGCTTAACGGACTGTGCCAATCTGTGTCACAAACAGGAGAATCTGTGAAGACAAGAAACACTGAACTTCGCTAGCTCCAGGTAAATTTAAGGCTTAAAAAGATTCTACAATTACAAAATTATTAACAGCTGAAAAATATAACTCAACAAGCCAGTTTGCTCAACAAGAAACGAAAACGAATACCAGATGGAGCACGATCTTGGATTCATTCTGCTGCTGTTGCTGCTGAGCTCAAAACTTGCATGCAACGCTCAGGTCTGCACTGATGCAAGTCACCGGGGTCAGTCGAGTTACTCACTGCCTTTTGATACTTTTTTTTCATGCCTCATACGAGTGAAATTGAGCGAATCTTTTGCGATAAATATTTCAGTGACAGTGCAGCTGAGCAGGGCTGACGTCCTGCGCACCTGGCAACCCAGCGGTGCGCACTGCCGTTGGTGGGAGAGTCGGCAGTCAGAGACAAACCGATTCCCTGCTGCTGTGCGGTCCGGGCCTCGGTGGCTTGTGATGCAGCTGAGGCAGCCGATGATGCTGGAGGCAGTGAGCGTACGAGACTGGGGTGAGTGACGCTGACCGACTCATTCTCATGATGCAGGATGAGGCAGATCAGGGAGATTAAGACACAGTGTGAGACAGTGAGACCAGCTAGCAATTAGCACTCTGAGATAGTGTGAGACCAGCTAGCATCTAATTAGCACTCTGAGACAGTGTGAGACCAGCTAGCATCTAATTAGCACTCTGAGACAGTGTGAGACCAGCTAGCATCTAATTAGCACTCTGAGACAGTGTGAGACCAGCTAGCATCTAATTAGCACTCTGAGACAGTGTGAGACCAGCTAGCAGCCAAGCACTCGTGTTGCAGATGGCCAGTGGCTCGCAGCAGCTCCGGTCGGCTCGCCCGTGTCAGTGGTCGGAGCCTCGAGCCTCCCGCTGGAGCTGCAACTGGAGGATCCGTGCCGCCCCAGCTGGGAGGCCTTCGGCAGCAGCGACCGCTGGAGGCAGGTCAAACCTGGCGAAGCGGTAATGCAGGTGCAGCAAATGTTTGATTTTATTGCCGCCTCAAGCTAATCACGTTTCACTCCAGGTTCTGACAACGTTCATCTGGCTACTCAGCGAGAGTTCGCTTGCTTGGCAGGCCATAAACATCTCAGGAAAGTTCGCTTATTTCAATTTTTTATTTCATTCACACTGCTATCTATTGGCAATAAATATTTTCAGGCTGCCATGTCATGATGCGCATCAACATGAGCCTGTCCAGTCACCTGCTCTTCCATCGGCTCGGCCTCTTCGTCAGCGAAGAAGTTCAACAGTCGAGTTCTCCGATCAACTTCTTTGTAGACAGCTGCAGCTTCGGCAAGGCGGCCTGCTGGCTGTCCGATTCTTCTGGCAGAGATGTCAACGATGTAACTTCCTATCGAATTCGAATGCATTGCGTACGCATTTCCAGGAAATGAACTTTGATTATTGATTTTCAATTTCAGAGCCAGTCAAAAAAATCGACAACAAGAACAGAACACTCGTCAGAGTGCGCTCAGAGTTCGGCTTTAATGTATCGATAACTGATAGAAATGCCGACATCGTGTGCAAAGGAACTGCTGAATCAGAAAGGAAGGAAACTGCTTGGAATGGAATAATTTCAGAAATCAGTGGTATGCATATCATAACCCTTGGAGAAAATATGATAATGGCGCAAAAAAGAATACAAAATTTAACAGGATTTTTTGTTTATTCGCTGACATTCTTGAGAACCTGGCCTACTCCGTGTGGTCCTCATTGGCTCCTAAAGTCCTCTTGACCACCCTGACAAGTCTGAACATAAGTATGTATCATCAGTCTGTGCTTCATCTTTCAGAGCCCTGCGAGACAGCCGTAGACTTGGGACCAGAGAAATTCTGGCTGGCGGGGCAGACCAAGCTGGTTCAGGTGATCTCTAAGCGCTGCAGCATCTGGAATGTGAGCCACAGCTGCTGGCTGAAACTGAATGCTGACGCTGCAGTCAACACGCCGCTTCAGAAAGTGCAAGTGAGTAAAACGCACCTTTGGTAAATTATTAATGAACAAACTTCATTCAGGTCTAGAATATTTCAGCTGTCTTCACGTGTGCACCAATTTCGAATACAGCAGGGTGAGTTCAACAGCACCCACGAGCTTCGAGTAATCGAGACGATGGCCCGTCAGAATTGGCAGGTTTTGTGCAGCGTCAATCAGTCTGGAGTTGAGCACATTGACTCAGAGAGCAGTCTGAGCAGTGCACCAGCTGTTTTTAGTGAGTCACTTTAGCCGCTTCAATTTGATGTTGCTATTTAATTGATTGAAAAAAAATCAAATGCCGAATATTTCCTGTCATTGGAACAATCTCAAGGTGAAGCCAGCAAGTCAACGATTGAACTCTCGTTAGCCTACGACAATAACAGCCAGTCTGAAGTTCACGTGCATGAAGTTGATCAAAATGAAAACCAAAACACATTACTTCCGGTCTACAGCATCAACTGCTCAGTTGCGGGAGATGAGGCATCGACGGAGCTGAGCAAAATCAGCAGCACTGAGTGGCATGGCTTACTGAAACTGAGATGGAACCGCTCATCTGTGAACGTCTGCTGCTCCAGTTACCAAACCTACACTGAATTGACTGTCTTTAAGTCTCTGCAGTGCAAATCTTTAAACCAACAGCCCGTTGGTAAAGACGGTGAGCATACGTTTTTTACTAGTAATCTACAGTCATAATTATTAACTGATGAGCAGCATTTTATGAGATTCTAATAGACTTTCTTAGCTCTGTTAATAGCCAGCCTTCATACCGGTAGGATTTAAAAAATGGAATGTCTGGTTCTTTTAACAGAGTCGTCTTAGATTGAAGCAGGAAATTCTCAACCGGAAATAATTAGAATATGTTATCATGACTTAAATGCAATACACTCGTGGGGCACAATACTTCGTTGACGATTTGCAGCTCATAGCGACGATCGCTTGACAATGTTTTTCTCGCTTCTATTGGCTTCTGTACTGGCTTCACTAGTTGTGGGCTTTCTTCTGTCTGCAATATACCACAAATTTGATATACTTTTTACTTGCGAGAGAAATTCGGTGAGTCATATAGAAGCATGAAATTCAATTTTAAGTCTGCCCCCAAGGGTTCCACGTCACCATTCGTACCATTTTTGTACTATGCTCAAACATAACCCATGTATAGTTCAATTTCCTTAGTATGTGTTCTTAGTGCTTCGACAATGACATGGTAATTTTTAATTGATACTTCGGGAACGGATGTATTTTCAGTCACGGAGAGGTCACGCTGGACAATGTCCAAGTCAGCACAATGCAGGTCAGGCCGTCCCAATGCGAATACGGAACAACTTCGCAGTCCAAAATGACTCACGCGGCAGCAGTGAATACGACTACCCAATCACTGAGCAGTCAGGGAGCTACGAAAATGAGCAGTTGGGTCACGAAGGTGCCTACACGCAGGTGCTGCTGGCTCCTTTACAGGGATTACTGAATGAAGGTCAATCAGACTGAAAATACTACTTGAGTCAGTAGAGTATTCCAGTAAGAACTCGAGAGGCTGTGGGATAGATTTTGACATTGTTGCTTGCCGAGTGCACCAGTGTCAAATATTCAGCCATGCGAGTCATAATTAAACACTTCAAACCGAATCTGACTTGGCCACAAATCGGTAATTCTTGTTTTGTTTGAAGAACGCCAAGTCAATGAATTATGGTAGTTTGAAATTAAGCTATATTTTAGCGGCAGCGCGCTCCTAGGGTCTTGTGCTCCTAAATGAAAAGATTCGAAGCTTAGCAAACAAAGGAGAGTACCGTATCGCGTCGCATAAACCATAGACTATTTTCGAAGTAAAAGTCTATACTTTGCAGTAGTCATAGCAATACGCAACACCCCCACCGATGCTTATACAGTGCAGTTCAAAGTTACGCCTCAAGCAATTCAGTAATAAGTCAATCGTTCCGGAGGTCGCCTGACTCGCGTGCTCCTACGGAACTCGAGCACACCGTGTTCCTTGTGCCTAGACGACTGCATTGCATGGCGCATTGGACTTGTGGTAGCACTGTCTTGGCACGTAGTTGCATCAGTATCACGAGGGGTGATCCCAGACTGCTTCGAATCATCAATCGGTAGTTCCTCTGTACGAGCAGTAGCATCGGACTGGTGCACTAGTCGTCTTTCTGCGTCTCGGAAAGTATTTGTACCAACTGTAGACTTCAGCTCAGAGGGGACCCGTTGCTCCTTGTGCTCCACACGCACGAAAACAGGAACTGGCTCTTGAACCGGCCTCGTCCTCTCTGTACAAATGGCTGATAGACGTGTTCGGGGCGACTGCTGAAACACCAGAAGTGCCGGAATTGAACCATTGCAGTGAGGAGTCGTATTCTGAAACAGGCAGAATCCTGCTAAATGCCTTTCCAGCTCAGAAAGATTGGCACCAGCGTTTAACTTTCTTAAATAAAACTTCAATTCTTCAATGACTCTCTCCACCTGACCGTTGGACTGATGATGTCCTGGGGGAGTAAGTGTGTGGTCGATGTAGTTCTCTCGCAGGAAAGTGACGAAATCTTCTGCCACAAAAGTTCCACCATTGTCCGAAACCAGATTTTTCGGCAATCCGGTATACTTGAACGTTTTTCTCAGCGCACTGATGACAATGGATGCTTTCATTGACGGCACGGACTGTACATCTACCCATTTTGAAAATGCGTCAACCAGGACAAGGAAGCGTTGACCTTTGAAAGTAGCGATGTCAACGTGAACTCTCTCGAAGAAACTTTTTGTCTCCGGCCATGACGACAGATTTGCATTGCTTCTTTTCCTAGCATGTAGCTGGCATTGAACACAACGTTGAACGAATGCATTGATTTGAGCATCTATATCGGGCCACCAGAAGTACTGTCTGGATAGACGTAGCATCCTCACGATGCCGGGGTGGTCCTCGTGAAGCATCTGAAGAATTTCGCTTCTCAGGCTAGAGGGTGGGACGATGCGCAATCCTTTGAAAATCACTCCGTTTTGGAGTGTGTATTCCAACTTATTGCGTGAATATGGCAGCATAGCTGGTGGTGGATAAGCAGGCCAGCCGTCTTGAATGTACTTCTTGAGCATGTCCAACTTGTAATCTTTAGTTCGCACGATCCTCTGCAGTAGCTGTTCGGGGTTTCCGAAACCCTCCAGTGCATTGATTTCTAAGAGGTTGATCTTCTGATCCGCTGAATCCGACTGCAATGGAAGTCTAGACAAAGTGTCTGCAGCGTACATCGTTTCACCCTTGACGTACATCACATTGTAATCGTAAGCTCTTAACAGTAATGCCCATCGCTGAATCCTTGCTGAAACTCGCTCGGAGACCTTGTTCGGATTAAATATGTACTGAAGCGGTCGGTGATCAGAAATGATGGTAAATTTTCGACCCGCGAGGTACTGATAAAAGTATCTGGTCCCTTCGACGATCGCTAACGCCTCCCGCTCAATGTTAGCGTAGTTGCTCTCCGCTGGAGTCAGGACTCGGCTGCCTAGCCAGACAACCTGTCGTTGCATTGGATCATGAGCTAGAACGTACCCGAGGCCATCCTTAGAGGCGTCACAAATCAAGTACAACGGTTTCGTAATGTCGTATGCGGTTATCACACCGCCTGCAATAATGCTCTTCAGCTTGTCGAATGCCGCAGACTGCTCTCCATGCCAACTCCAGTGAACTCCTTTCTTCAGCAGCTGATATAACGGTCGTGCAATCATTGAAAAGTTCTTGCAGAAGACGCCATAGTGTCGGAAGGTGCACAGAGCGCTGCGCAGTTGGTCTTTGTCTTTTGGATATGGTAACCTCTTCCACGCCTCCATTCGTGCTGGGTCGGGGTGCATGCCTCCATCGCGCAAAATGAAGCCAAGAAATCGAACTTCTCTACGACATTCTTGAGACTTTCTCTGGTTAATCTTGAACCCGCAGTTTGCCAAACGATCCTTGACTTGACGAACCAGCTGCATGTGTTTTTCGGCTGAATCCTCAGGAGTCCCAACAATGATGTCATCCTGAAATGAGGCTGTAAATGGTACATCCCGAAGAACTTCGTCCATGATTTCCTGAAATATTAGAGGCGCCGCGGAAATCCCGAATTGTAGATATCTGAATGCAAAGAATCCCATGTGAGTAGAAATGCATGTGAGCTCTTGGCTCTCAGGGGATAGAGCCACCTGTAAGAAGGCCTGTTCTAAGTCTAGGACCGTATAGAATTTAGCGTTGGGAATCTTAGCCAGGATCTCCTCCATCTTCGGAAACCTGTACTTGTCCACGTCAATAAGACGATTGAGCGTCATAGAGTAGTCGCCACACAGTCGAATAGGTCTTACTGATCCCTCGGGCTTGACCACTGGGACTATTGGCGCTGCAACAGTAGGATTCTTGACTGAATAGATGATTCCTGAAGCAAGAAGTCTTCTTAGTTCGGTTTCTACCATAGACTTCATGGAGAAAGGAAGTGAGCGAGCAGGAAATCGCATGCCTTCCATACTCACCCCGGAACGTAAGCGAAAGCTGGCAATGAAGTTTGAGTTTTGATCTTGGACGACTGGTAGGCACTTGTGTTCATTCGACACTCGAACCGCTTGATCCATTCGCACTAGGTCTAGGGACGGTATGAAGTTCATGCCCAGAATAGCTGTTGTATCATGACCGACGTAGATGTTTTCTGAAGCAGACTTGCCACCAATAACCTGTAGCTTTGCCTCATAGATGACAGAAGTGACCGTAGCTTGAAAACCTCCGTAAGATCTTAGTTTTTTGGCTAACTGGCTGTAACTCTAAGCCTGAGCTCTTGGCGATTTGATCCGGAACCACGGTTACTTGGCTGCCGGTGTCCACAAGCATTTTGACTTCGGTTTTTCCTAGACGACACCGAACAAACCACTGATCTGAGTAACCCGTTTTTGGCTGTCTAACCGCATGAATGAGTTCCAGATGGTAAGAGCTAGTGTTCCCTGGTGAAGGGCTGCAGCTTGGCATTCGTTGGATTGCGTTCATAGCCTTTGATCTGCACACGGTAGCTAGATGTCCTACCTTGCCGCATTTATGGCACTTGGCTTCTCGGAACCTGCATGCTGATCGTAGATGTCTCGATTTCCCACAGGTGTGACACTTTGCTGTTTTACCTTTAGGTTTGCCGCTCGACTGATTATGCAGATGTCCCTGAGGTTGCTTGAATGAGACAGAGCGTTGGGCACTGCAGCTTCTTGGTCTCGAGAATGTCCCAGCATTCTGCACATTAGCGATAGTTTCCGGCTTGTCTGTAGCAGTTGCAATTGACTCGGTCATGAGTCCCTCTTGAATAGCATCATTAAGCTCAAGCGTGCCTTTGGATAGCAGTTTTTGCCGCAGATTCTGACTACGAAGTCCGAAGATGAACTGAGACAGGATCAGGTCTTTGCGCAATTCACCATATTGGCACTTGTTCGCCTGTTGCTTGAGCCATGCAACGAAATTTGTAATGCTCTCCGCGTCCTTTTGAACAGTAGAATGGAACACATGTCGCTCATAGTGAAGCAGAACTTTCGGTTTGAAGTGCTCGAGCAAAGTGTCCTGAATCGACTTGAACGTAACACCGGCCTTGGTGATGTCTTCTGGTTTTATCAGCTCCTCCACCAGATTGAATGCAGATTCACCGCAGGTAGCCAGTAGGACTGCTTTAGCTTGCTCATTCTTCTCAGTTGCCTCCAGGTAGAACAGAAGTCGTTTGAAGTATTGTTCTATCTCTGGGTAAGAAAGTGGCATCTCACCAAGACGGTACTCCATTGACTGAGCCATTTTGAGGACAGCAGGTGCGGAATTTTCCTCGACCCTCAGTTGCTTTTTATCCTCGTCGCCATGTTTTGTTTGAAGGACGCCAAGTCAATGAATTATGGTAGTTTGAAATTAAGCTATATTTTAGCGGCAGCGCGCTCCTAGGGTCTTTTGCTCCTAAATGAAAAGATTCGAAGCTTAGCAAACAAAGGAGAGTACCGTATCGCGTCGCATAAACCATAGACTATTTTCGAAGTAAAAGTCTATACTTTGCAGTAGTCATAGCAATACGCAACAATTCTGATGCTTAATACTGTCCAGTACTGATTTATCACTTTGTGCACTACTTAATAGCTCTGATTCTTATCGTTTTTAGAGTAGTAAAAATTGTGAAAAGTAAAAATTAAATTTTTTTGTGGCTATAGAATTTTACTTTTTTAAGCGACTTATTGAAGCGGCCCTTTCTCTGGTGCTATTCCAGTTCAAACTTTGCTTCTTTAACAATAATTAAACTCGATTTTGAGTAACTCCCTATTTTGATTAATAAAACAATGTGCATTATTTTTATTTATTCTCAAAAAATTAATCATAAAAGGTAGGCATCAATGGTAAGTTATCTCTAAAATTCAATATGTGCCCCAGATCTTTCCACCAGCTGCTGCAAACGTTCAGGAATGGCATCCACTGACTTTCTCAGAAACTCCGCTGGGATGGTGGACATGACTCCCCTAATTCGATCCTCCAGTTCTTCGAGTGTCGTTGGTTTGGAGCGGTAGACTTCTTCCTTTACCCAACCCCAAAGAAAAAAGTCGCAGGGTGTCAAATCCGGGCTCCTGGATGGCCATTCATGTGGACCACGACGTCCCAACCAACGCCCCGGAAAGCGAGCATCCAGCGCTCCTGAAGTGTTAACTGCTGAGCCATGTTACAGTTTTATCTGAAATAAAAAACAAAACTATCAATAAAATTGTAGCCTTTGAGAGAATTAATCATAAAAATATGACAATGCAGTAACAAATTATATACAATTTATAAGTAATTTAAAATAGAGAGTTACTTTCCGCCCACCCTGTATATATTTTTCCGAGTCAAAATTCAGTCAACCTGTTTGTTTTCTGATGCTAGCTAACAGTTTAAAGAAGTTTTCGAAGAACAAGTGCAATTCTTTATATATGTAGGCCCTATGTACCTCTGAAATGGTGAATTGATAGATGTGGTCTTTGGTTGCGGTCGGGTTTTTCGTTAAGAGTAGACTTATTACTCGTAGTAGGCTTAGTACCAGGTAGGTTGATAATATTGATTTTTGTACTTCCAGTAGCAGAGGCCCTGCAATGAGATTCTGGGAAATAGCTATGTACTCCAAGGATCATAAGCCAGGCAGTATGTCATAGTCTAGCTGAACAGGTTACTAATATCTCAAGCGGACTGATTCATGATTCATGCTATGCAGTTTCTAGCGATCAACCGAATTCTTGATCGCTTATGTAGATGTAACATTAATCATATTCTACGAGCCATTTTAAGAATTTTTAGATTTGCAAGCGCATGTCGTTACCTTCATACTAGCCGAACAAAAACAATTTGTATTCCGTGTACATGAAAGTCGCTTTGTAGGTTGTTACTATACTCACATGGGTTTTTACTTGTAATTTCGCTTTACTCTTATCCCTTCCGCTCAGAAATTTGCAGCCTAGAAGTACGCATTTTGCTGAAATTGAGACTGAAGGGTAGAATTTTTGTATAAATTGCAGGAAAGCCACATACTGATACATGTACTTGAATTAGAAAAAAAGTTAATGGTTAAAGTCAGTACCAAATAAAATAAAAAATTACTAAAAATTAATTCGATTCAATTACGTTTCTAGTTCTTTAGTATAGCTTCATAGCTTGAATAGTTTTGCAATGTCTGATAAGTTGAACAATGGAAATTTCAAACTTTCTTTTGCGCTTCTGCATGTGAAAGTCTTCATCTTGTTGTTATTGGTTTCAAAGTAAGAACCGAACAAAATACTTTTTTTTAAATATTGCATCCGATTGGACGTCAAACCTTATTGTGCCGAATTTCAGACACCATGCCGCAAATCACTATTGTGTGAGCGGACTGACGCTGAGTCTGCGACTCGACGATTTCTACCACAGAGACGAGCTCATCATTCCGCAACTGACAGATGAGTCTGAGCGAAGTTTGATAAAGCACAGGACCTGTAAGTGGGCCGTCAAAGCGGACTCCCGAAGGAGGGATCTTCAACTCGTGCTGGAAGGGCGACCAGCTGGTTCTGGGAAAAACCCTGTCAGTTTAAACATTCACTACTCGCCAGGTTCAAGAGGATGGGCGGCTGTGTCGCCTGGAATGTTTCGAGTACGAGTATTTCCGTTGGCAAAGGGGCAAGTTTTATTTTGCTGACGTCATACAGTGTTTGCATGTAGCAGGTCAGACCTATATAGATAAACGGCATAGCACATGCTAAATATAGAGCTTTGCTTTAATTTTGCTTAAAACGCGTGTAATAAAAGTGAGCCACTAAACACGTCATACAAACAAAATAATGTCTTGCTTGGTGCCTTAGGATGATATCGATTCTAATGAAAATTTTCTTTCCAGCAATCAGTTCAATGTGGAGACAAACTGGGATACGAGATACCAGAATAGAAGCATGTCAAACCTGAGGATCGTCCTGCCACTTCCCGGGTTTTGCAGCCGGGAAATGCTCAGCTTCAATAGAAAATGCTACGCCGTGAGCTCAGCAAAGCAGAATGCTTCAGCCGCAATGTCCAGCATTGAAGGCGACGCTCAGCTGGCCAGCTTCTCCAGCATGGCTGAGATCAGCGACTTCATTGCTGCCAGTGAGTGAGCATCGTCTTAGATTAAAATATAGGCTATGATTTCGAAATTCAATAATACTGTTTTCATCATTTCAGACACCGAAAAGCTGCAGGAGTTTCCCTACAGGCGGCCCCTGAGCCTGGGCCAGCCGGTCCGTCTCGGGATGTTTCTGAACGCATCCGCTGCCACAGTGCTGTCCTTTGTCAAAAGTGACAGCGGTTGCCTGCTGCTACAGCCTGTGACAGATTTCAAGGACTTTCTGTAAACTTTTACTTTATCTTTATTTTGTTCTTAAAAATGAAAGAATGACAGAAAGAGTATTAATAATTTTTCTTCAGACTATCGGACAAAGTGGCGGGACCATGCGTGTCGCTGAGTGTGACCGAGTCAGAAACAGCGGTTGTCGAGCTCGTTAACTGCAGCAGCCCGATGCTGTCGCTGCTGAGCTTCCCGGAGACTGCGCGCTCCGTGCCAAGCTCAGTGAAGTGCAGGGATATGGAGCTTGAGAATCTTATTCGTCTGAAAAGCTGTCATCAAGAAACAGCCTCAGCTACTTCCACAGTAACTGTCAATGCTCCAATACAACCCGTTTTTTTTCGACGAATCCCATGCCTCAGATTTTAGTTTTCAAATCCTGATTTTGGCCTTGTGTTTGACTTTCCTGCTGATTTCGGGCATCGCATACTTTGTTGTCGCAAAGTCGGACTCTAGCAATACTCGCGAAGTTCTCAAAGTATTTGTTCGCCGAGATCTTAAAGGCATTGAAAATTTATAATCTATACGAAGAAGAAACTTGCTGCATTTTTACTAACGGCGTAGCTGTGATGGCTAAATAAATTCAGTAGGTGAGCCTAGTCGTCCGAGTACTGTAGACTAGAGAATCAAACTTCTACCCGAGATCCCTAGCTCGTCAGCCGCAAAACTAATCTTGTCTAGGTATAGTAGCTCTATGCAGCGTCTCTAAAAATAATAAATGTTATTTTTGCTTCTGAACCTTTATCAATTCACATGATGATGTCTTTTTTAATGATAGCAAGTACATAGTAATTAAACAAATTGCAAAATTTAAATACAATTTAAATTGTTTACGCTGCGGTCTGGGATTCTTGTTACTATGGCTCTGACTATGATTTCTATGACGAGTAGTTTGAGCCAAAATAACTGAGACGGCCGATTTCAGCTAAATCTGATCTGGAGATGTTTGAGAACGGGTGCTCTTTGCTAGATTGACTGAGTCAGTCTGCTAAATCTGAGTAGTTCGGTTATCTTCTGAAAGTGTCTATTCAGGTCGGAGATTACTTAGTGCAATAGAGCTAGGGCGAGAGAGCGAGAATCTTACGTGTCCAGTCCTATTCTTTGTAAAAACAACTAAAAGCACAGATTAGCCATTGATGCTGTCTGCAGCAGCCACGCTGTTTTACGTCGCAATTAACATTTTCATCTCTCTGTCAGTTTTCTGCATACATTTTTGTCTCTGCAGTGCATGATAATCTGGATAGCTAGAGTGTTGCGGTCTATATGTACAGATAAAGCATAGACTTGAGTCTTATTTAACTGTGCAAGTACTCATTTGTGGCTAAGTATCTTAAGTTTAATTATTTTGTCGCACCTACAAACTAAAATTGTCTTCTCAACAGGGCAAGACTGAATCTGGAGCTAAATTTTAACCGGTGGGAATTCCAAAGATTGGCCAAGGGAATACCATACTAATTTAGATATATATAGAAGGCATAGAAGGCATATATGCATGTAATACCTTCGAATTGTCTTATCTTTTCTTCTTTTCTAATTGCACTAGTTGGTTAAATCTCAGAGTTTTGAAAACACAAGCCCTAACTAGAAAGCGACATGCCTGAAGAAGTTGGCAGATCACTGTGGTCAGCATCAGTTCTACTTCTCTGCTTGTTCTCAGTCTGCAAACTCAAACCGTAAGTTTTAAGTTTTAGAAAAGCTCTTTTCACTTTAACTGTTGCTGAGAAGCTTGAAGGAGCGAATATTTTGTCGAAAAAAAACATTAACCTATTTTACTTATGATAACATTTGGATATGTTTTTACATAGTCGGACGCTTGAACTAACTTCTGACAAATTACGAGTATCTTTACATCCCCGAATTCATTCACTTTTAATGGCTATAGTTTCCGTCTGCGCACGTAGTTTTAACGCAAGAGGTGGCTAAAAATTAGAAAACCAAGCTGATGAACGAGCAGAAGTAAATTTTTGTGATTTCTTAGAATCTGTCGTACACGTACGTGCATGGAACTCGAAATAATATGAGGTACGCGCTATAACAAAAAAAAGTTAAATTCCAATTTCATGCATACAAAAGCAAACAAAAAAGATGGATGCCGATGGATATCGATCGTTATAAAATTTAGAAAAAACCAACCTGCTCGTCAAAATCTGACAGGTGCCTATCAGAGAATCATTACTGCCCAATGGCCACCGAAGTTACGGTTCTACTTGACGATTACAGCCACAGAAATGCGACATTCATTCCGAGAAGTCAAGATGGAATTAACGATGGTCCTATTGGCTGCAAGTGGACCGTTAAAATCAACGCGCCAGAAAATCAGCAAGTTTTGGTGCAAAGACTTCCTGGAATTTCAGATAAAAATCCCAAAAAGCCAAATTCTAGCCTCCTGCAGAACTAATTCATCTCTAACAAAAAAGGAATTAACGACGAGATACGTAGCGCTTCATTTTCTGTGCATTCAGCGCAAAAAAGGTAAGCATAGTACGAAAAACTCCTGTAAAAACCCATTTCTTAAAAAATTTAACTCATACATTTTTCTTGTCATAATTTAGAAGCAAGTTTGACGTTTTAATCACTTGGGAGTCGGACAGCTTACAGCCTTACGGCGATATGGACAATGTTAGAGTCATGCTACCAATACCCGGATACTGCAGTCGCACCATGCTGGCCTTCAATAGCAGCTGCTATGCTATGAGTGCAGTTGAACAAAATGTTACCGACGCCATGTCCAGCGTCAGGGGCGATGCTCAGCTGGCCAGCTTCTCCAGCATGACTGACATCACGGAGTTTGTTGCAGCCAGTGAGAAAATGTTTGGTTCAAATGTCAGAGCCGGTGTTTTATTTCAATTATTGTACGCATTAAAAAATAAAAAATAACTTTTTCAGACAAAGCAAGAGCAAATGAGTATCCATGCAGACGGCCTCTCCATCTGAGCCAGCGGGTCCGTCTCGGCATGTTTCTCGACTCATCCGATGCGACAGTGCTCTCCATGGTCAGGAGTGACAACGGCTGCCTGCTGAAGCCCGTATCTAACTTGGATGAATTCAGGTGAGACTCAAGCTCAATTATTGATTTACTCGCATATTCAATTGTAATAAAATGTGTCTTCGAAACTTTTTTCAGAGTAACTGGCGGAGTGACAGGTTCATGCCTGTCTCTCAGAGTGACCGAGTCAGACATGGTGAAAGTCGAGCTCGACGACTGCAGCAGGCCGATGCTGTCGCTGCTGAGCTTCCCGGAGACTGCGCGCTCCATGCCGAGCTCAGCGCACTGCAATGGCAGGGAGCTGATTGACCGGATCGACCATCTGCTCAGTCCTGCTGCAAGTCTGTTCTCTACTAGTTCGAGAACTTCTGCTGTCACGACTAGTCCAGTTAATAAAGCTGCAGCCATACGATTTGACTTCATTGTTTCTGGTTTTGTGGGCCTGGGACTTCTAATTTGTGTCGCAGCCGTTTTGATATACTTTTGCTTGAAGCGTCGTTCTGGTCGAAATGCTCAACATGATGGACCCGGAGAACAACCAGCCACTCAAAATATGCAGAACAATGAGCTACCACTACTGAGACGTAAATCAAATCAAGTTGCAGAGTCTACTACAGATCAGCAAGAAAGTTTAGTGTAACATCGAAATTCAGTCGAAATTTGGAAAGATTCGTACTCTTGCACGGCATACCAATCGAGAGTCAACAACGAACATCACTTTTCACTTTACATGTTCACATATGAATATTCGCATTTAGTTACATTGCGGAACAATTGTATTACCGTGCGAATGACGAAAAATATGAGTACAAGGTACGTAGATAGAATACAGAGGCGAAAATATTAGGCAGCTACGAGCTATTTTTAGCTATGACAAAGTTCCATACAGCTGTAACTATGGGAATGTGTCATAAATGTCTATAGAAATTACTTCACGCAAGCTTGTACCTGAAAATGATGTACAATGTACTTTTGTATTTTGTTCCTAATAGAAGGTATCAAAATGCTCATATAAATGAGTACCATGATTTTTCAAACATCATCCTAGAAACGAAAAGCATCAGTGACACTCGACATGCACTCGTACCGGCAAAAGTTGCTTCTTGCTACTTTAACATTACTGTTACCACTGTAAGTACCCCTCAAAGAAATGACTGAACCAAGCTGAACAAAGCAAGCGTAAACGGTCTTGTCATGCTCTCATTTTATATCATTTTTAGAGCCGAGTCAGCCAACCACTACTGCGTGAACGGACAAACCCTAAGCATCGAACTGGACGATTTCTACCACCGAGACGAGACAATAATTCCTCAGGTTCTGGACGAGCCGAGGCACAAACTGATGAAGCCAAAGGATTGCAGGTGGGAGGTCCTACTGACGTCCTCGAATCCAGACCTGCAGTTTGTCCTCGAAGGATTGCACAGCAATGGTAGAAGCACAGAAATCAGAAACAAATTAGACGGTAAAAACGCAAGCGCCAGTGTTGTTATGGACTCGAGAACGCGTATTGTTGCAGGCATGTTTCAGGTGCAGCCACTGAATAAGCGGTGAGTGGCGTGAGACACAAGAAATACATTTTTGATCGAGAAAATAGAATTTAGTGGAAGTTAATTGTGGTAAATCAGCTATGCTGCTTGTTTAAAGTGGTTGAAGACTACGAGAGAGCTATCAAAGCTCTGATGTCTGTATTTATATTGAAAAGCGATGCTACGTGCGCGAGAGTGATGACATAATTTAAGCGTACACAATTTGCCCATAACTCAAATAGCAATAACTCAAACCTAACGTGCCAAGCTTGCGTAGATAATAATAGAGAAAGAAATAATAGGAAAGTACAAATACAAATCAATACTCGTACTGAGTGCATGCACATACTTGTAGCTACACGACTAACAGTTTTAAATAATTTTAAACTCTTTCAATTTCAGCAAGCACCTCTCTCTCACAGCAAGCTGGGATCCAAGAACTCAAAAACCACAAGCAGAAAAATTGAGAATACTGTTACCACTGCCGAGATACTGTAGTCGGGACATGCTCAGCTTCAATGGGAGCTGCTATGCTTTGAGTACAGTTAAACAAAATTTTACCGAGGCCATGTCCAGCATCGGAGGCGATGTTCAGCTGGCCAGCTTCTCCAGCCTTGCTGAAATCACTGAGTTCGTTGCTACTAGTAAGTGCGACATGCATCAATACTCAAAGTTAATTTTAGCTTTTAAAATGGTAAAAGCTAATCAGGGTTGCTACAATCAACCCCGATTAGCTGACTCCCTAAATTGTTGGATAACTTGCAGATAACAAAAAGCTGCAGGAGTTCCCGTACAGACGACCCCTGAGCCTGGGCCAGCCGGTCCGTCTCGGCATGCTTCTCAACCGATCCAGTGCGTCCGTGATGTCTGCGGTCCGGAGTGACAGCGGCTGTCGGCTGGAGTCGGTTTCAGGCAGCGGCGAATTCAGGTAAAGTTTGGCTCTGCCATTTTTATTAATAAATGCAAATTAATAACTTGAAGAAGTGATTTTTTAAACTTTACTTTTTTACTTTTAAATGCATTTTAGTGCTTCTGGTGACACAATAAAAGGTCCGTGCTTGTCTCTTAGGCTTACGAAGTCGAATAGAGGGGTGGTTGAGTTCAGCAACTGCAGCAGCCGGATGCTTTCGCTGCTGAGCTTCCCGGAGACTGCGCGCTCCGTGCCGAGCTCAGCGCACTGCAGCGGCAGTGGGATGGCAAATCTGATTGAGCAGCTGGCGAGCCGTCTATACAAAAATCCGTCAAGTCCAGCTGCTGATGAGGCTGCTACTCCGCCAAAAACAAAAACAAAAACAAAGCCGTGGTGGGCTGTTCGCAGTTTTGCTTTTGTCGTGGTGGCTATCACCTTGTCGAGCTTAGCATTGGCAGTATCTGTTTCGGTCTGGCGGAACTGCAGACAGCAATCGCTGGCGAAATCAATTGACGCCGTGGAATCTGGCAAGTGCTCTGCTAAGTCACTCATAAATAGTGAAGAAGCTGAGCAACAGACGGTCACTCTTGAAGCTGTAAACAACTCCGTGGACATGCGGATCACAGATTGTTGTTTTGCTTTTGTCAGAATATGGCGAAAATTGTGTAATTTACATGTAAGTGACGTTTAAATGGAAATAATTTTTAACTGACTTTGCATAAATATTCAGCTATCCACTTATAACACAGTGGAAAAATCGATGCATATTCCCAGAATCGTACTTCAAAACTTACTATTTTTTAACAAGCACGCTATCTGCCCACATGTACGGATGTACCTGATTTATATCTAGTCAATAAATTATTTAATTAATAATTTCTATTTACAATAAGCTCGATCGTTTTTACAAGTTTTATTGACTTTATTTCTTGTAAATAGAGCATATAGTATAAGTATAAAATTGGTAGATTTAAAATTAAATTACCAGAAAAAACTGCCGAGAATTTTACCAGATTTTAGCATACTTCAAAAGTTCTTTTCTGTTGTCTGATCACATTAGTGTACCTATAACGCAATGCATAATGGCTTTTCGTGAATTCCAGAGTGATAAAAATTATACTTAATGTACATGTACGACCTGACGAGCTACGTGCTTTATTTTTTTTATTTGAAGTGAGATTTAGCTATATGGATTAGCTATTAATTTCTCTTGACCTGTTTGTCGAGTTTCAAGTTGACAACAAGATCGTTCCGCCTAGCAATTTTTTTAATATTGTACATGGAAAATTTGGGTAGCCAAATAGTCTCTGTAAACCTTGGTAAACAGTTTTTATTACTGATTAACACCTAGATTTTACATGTACTTTTACAACTGGTTGCTATATTGCAAAATCGAAAGGGAAAAACAGCAAGGCAACAGAAAGCCGCTAAAGCATAGGCAATATGATGAATAAATATAGAGAGCCACTGTACAGTCTGTGATCGTGTTGAATGGGTTTTCCGTGGCCTCACCGCCATATACGCTCATTTCTATCTTTAGAAATTACTGATCTACGATCGTACAGTCGGCTGTTCCTTATACAGTACGAGTAAATTTGGGTGTTAGTTAGTTCCATGTACGAGCTATAAATAAAGGAACTAATTTTTTTTATCTTGCAGCTTCGTATCGGTTGAGCTAAATCCATTGCAGCTTTCTACAGAAAGAAACAATTGCTATGATAGTTGAATCATGGCGTCGCGTTATCTTTCCCTTGTTGCCATTGCTCTGGTTTTGTCTAAGTAAGTTAAAACCTAACTGCGTTAAAAATGTTTGCTTTGATAAATATATTTCATTACCAGTAACAAAATTACTCGTACTGTGTCCAGGTACCACTGCATCACTAAGGAGATTGAGCTAAACGACGACAAGAGAGAGTTAATAATCAGTGTAGATTTGAGAAACCACAGACCACAGAGTTGGGAGGTGAGATTGAGCTCTAGAAGCTCCAATCAACAGGTCCTGCTTGAAGGAACTGACCTCACTGATAGCGCTTATGCTGTCAGCTATTCGCTGGGAACTGACTCAAGAATAGCGACTAGTGGACTATTTCACATCTTTGCTCTCCAACAGGAGTAAGTTTCGGCATAACTTTATTTAGTATACATCGATTATACCGCAGACAATGTGAATCTGTATATGCAGTATTTGACGTCAACTATTCCAGACTGAAACTGCGCATAGAGGCAAAGCTGATGCAAAGCGGCAAATGGCAACGCAATGTCAGTTCGACCATCTTGAGACTTCGGCTGCTAAGCCCTGGAAAGTGCGCCGCAGACATGCTCAGTTATCGAGGCTGGTGCTATGTCGACAGTTCAGTACCGCAGAATATTTCAGAAGCGATGTTGAGTATTAGAGGCAATGCTCAGCTGGCCAGCTTCTCGAGCCTGAATGAGATGCAAGAGCTTATCAGTGCTAGTGAGTTTTTAAAATACACTATCATATATCTAAGGGCTACGAGCTACTAATACCCTGCTCATTTTCTTACAGACAATAAGCCATTATTAACTCCTCCATACAAGCGACAAATCAACCTTAAGCAAGCAGCTCGTATCGGCATGTTCCGAGGCGATTCCAAGGCGTCAATAATTTCTCTAATCAATAGTGGCAGCCACTGCGAATTGCAACCAGTTCAGCAGTACAAGGATCTCATGTGAGCATTCAATTGACGTGAAAACGTGAAGATTTTCGGCATTACCATTCTAAATTTTATTTGTTCTTTTTAGTGTAAACAATAAAACAAATGGTAAATGTTGGTCTATACGGGAGGTAACATCTGATGGCGCTGAGATGGAACTGAATGATTGCAACAGTCCAATGCCATCACTGATAAGTTTCCAGCAGACAGCCAATTCTGAATTGCTGCATTTCTCCGACTGTCATAGCGACAGCATTATTCACCTAGTGACCGAACTGGTCGGTTCTTTTGCGAACAACAGATCAACGGTGCTCACAGGCGGCACCATTCCAACCAATTATGATGATAGAAATGGCAATGGAAGTGCTCAATGGGAAAGCGGCGCTATTGGTAACTCTACGGCGGAATATAGATCGGAGAAAAATACTCTAGGATTATGGGGAATTTTCATCATCGTAACTGCCTTTGTTTTTTTAGTTTTACTTATTTCTGTTTTCGTCTATCGCTTTCGCAAAAGATTTTGCACTCAGACACAGGATATTCCTGCCGAGAGTGAGCTAGAGGCAATGCATAATTCGAGGCAAAGTGAATGAGACGAAGTTACCCCCCCCCCCCCGGGCAAGATATTGTTTGTTCTAATTTAAAGCAAGAGAATCCAGACTAAGATTTGGAACGGAACTCCGTCAAGATTTAGTCGCTTCAGAGCAGGAGAGTGTCCCATTTATTATAAACTCGAATACGCATGATGCATTGTCCCAGTAATTGTCCAGATTTCACACTGTATTCTTAAAATATCTGCTGAAACGCAGGCTTGAAATGCAGGCTATAGCAAATGAAAAGCGTAGAAAAACGCTTTTTTAGACTTTCAAGGCACTCTTTATCAGTCTTTATAAAGTGGTCAGTAAAATGCCACCCAAATTTGCTCGTCTAGTCATTCACGAATTTTATTTGCAGAAACCGAACGTTCAAATTTAAGTAAGATAATTTTTACTTCCCAAACTTCAGTATATTTTTATTCATGCTAGATACTATTTTTCCTACAGTATACGCAAATCCAACTGTTAGTTCATGCTTGAAAAGTTAATCGCCTGCTTGATCGAATCCAGTTTTTTAACTTTAAAACTAAATATACAGCGTTTAGTCCTTAAGACTACAAAACTTATGTACAAAGTTTGATATTTAAATGAAATAATCTTAAAAAACTGCTTCTGTATATGCTATTTGCATGTACTAACCATGTAGAGCCTTAGAATGGGTAATTCTTTATCGACATTAGATTGAGCTGGAGAATCAGTGTACTTTTATCTCAGCTGAGTTCCCTGTTTTATGGCTTAGACAACCCTGTAGCTCGTGTACAGTCTGAATGTACTTTCTTACTAGGTACTACCACACTGCTTCACAATTGACATTGCTAGATGAGCATATGCAACTAGTTATTTTTATCGACGGTGTACATTTATTTGCTCGCATACGTGACTCACTCTTTCCTATCGTCGAAAAGCAGTACCATGGAATTCACGTAGCACATCCCACAAAGCCATGGCAAACCCGAGGCTACCCTGTGGTGATTCCTGGGTTATACCGTGGAAGAACTGCACCTGATGCATATATATACTATCTGCATTAAACGTGGCCTTGTATTTCTACGTTTAATTGTATCCGGATTAGCATCTAGGCCTATATCGCTATTGGTCAGAAGCGCTCGTGGCTACAAAGAGCATGATCGAGTATTTTAAAAATTTATCAGCAGTCCTTCTTCATGACAACCCTTTGACATCGTATATACTGCTGATCTTACTAGTGGCTTTCGCCGAGCTGTGAGTGATATTTAATATATATATATTAAGGTCGAATGTATAGAATAAGTGGGTTGTCGCCTTAGTGATTAGAGCGTCGGACTCACGACTGATGAAAAGTCGGGGGTTCGATTCTCGACCCAGCAAGACACTTAACTCTGCATTGCTTCAGTTAACCCAGCTGTAAAATGGGTGCCAGCATTAGCTGGGGTAATTGAGGCTGTGTGTGGCGACCCCCCAGTCCTTGGACTGAACAGCCGTACGCAGCCTTCAGATGCGCCGCGCAATAGCTGCGGCTGAGCTGTCTGTTGCACGTGTGCCAATTGGTGCAGTTTAATCAATTATTATTATTATTGCAGTCTAAGCATAGCATTTGTGAGTTGATCTACCATATGCAGGGGCGTCACCAACGGGGGGGACAGGGGGGACATGTCCCCTCCAGTAAAATATCTGGGGGGGCATGCCGGGGGCACCTTGTGACCCGTTTTGGAAATCAATAATTTTTCTGCAGGGTGACAAAACGGCGCGCCTGCGGCGCTAAAGTGAGTGCCTGTGGCGCTAAAATGGTGCCTGCTGCGCTAAAATGGTGCCTGCGGCGCCAAAATGAGTGCCTGCGGCGCTAAAATGAGTGCCTGCGGCGCTAAAGTGAGTGCCTGCGGCGCTAAAATGAGTGCTGACGACACCGATTCTGAAAATAATGTACATGTAGGTATTTATATATGTACATTTAGATGTATAATTTTAAGCTTTGTCCCCCCCACCATATAATCCATGGCGACGCCCCTGATCATATGTACAGTTAGTCCTCTACTATCCATGTCTGCAGATGCCAGGCAGAAAATCACCACTGCAGTCCGTTGGGCCAGCACGTTCTACCACTCGACAATAGAATGAACAAAGACGAGACTCTGATACCGGAGCTGCAGGATGCTGACAGTGTGAAACGATTCGATTACAACCGCTGCCGATGGAGATTCGAGAAGAACTCGAGACCGCAGACTGGCGTCCAGTTAGTTGTGCAAGGACTGCCTCTGGCCACTGAATTCAGCCGCTGCGTCAACAAGGCCGAAATTCAAATTAAGAGTTCGTTGGGATGGAAAAAGAAAATTGAAGCCGGATCCATTCACGTGTTTTCGCTATTTAAGAGGTACTGGTAAATTTTTGCAATCGCGTAGATACTAATGTGTTTTAAAATAGTAAATGTCATATAAGTGGTGTGAAAATCAAATATAAATTCATATATCTATTTGCTCACTTCAGACAGTCGTTAGACATCGAAGCGTACTGGAAGGCCAACACTCCAGCAGTGGACAGATGCGCCATGAAAGTGCGAGTGCTGGTTCCGATTCAACAAGACTGCAGTCCAGACATGCTCGGATTTCGTGGCAACTGCTTCGCCCTGAGCACACAGAAACAAAATTTAACAGACGCAATGTCCAACATCGGAGGCGATGCTCAGCTGGCCAGCTTCTCCAGCATGGCTGAGATATCCGAGTTCATCGCGGCAAGTGAGTAATATGATGATTTAAACAAAATTGCAACAATATAAAATTACTGCAATTTGCATATGATTATTGCTTATGTACACTGGTTTAAGACACAGCCAGGCAGCACAAGTACCCATACGAGAGGCCTCTGAGCCTGGGTCAACCGGTCCGTCTCGGCATGTTTCTCAACGCAACCGCTGCTGAAGTTCTGTCACTGGTCAGGAGTGACAGCAGCTGTCAGATGCAGCCTGTTGCGAACCTGACCGATTTTACGTAAGCTTTGTGTTCTCGTAGCGCCATCGGTCACAAACCAGTTTGAGTGGCCTTCATAAGCACTTTGTAAAATCGCTGTAAATTTCAGAGTGACAGGTCCGTGCTTGTCACTGAAGGTGAATAAGTCCGACGCAGCGGTGATCGAGTTCGGCGACTGCAGCAGCCCGATGTTGTCGCTGCTGAGCTTCCCGGAGACTGCGCGCTCCGTATCGAACTCCGCGCCCTGCAACGTCAGCTTGCTGTCCAGGAGAATCAATCAGCTGCTGAGCTTCATCTCAGCGATTTCACCAGCTGAAAATGGGACGATTCCTCAGCCAGAGATTAACCGGGAGGCTGGCGTGTCAGCAGCAATCATAGCGTGCGCGGCTGCTTTTCTTGCCATTGTCCTGCTGATTGCTGCCATCGGAGCAGCTGTCGTTATTGTACGGCAATGCAGGCCGCACTCGATTTCTCTATCAGCTCAGCAGGGAGAAGCAGAGACTGGGAGTGTTTCGGCAGCTACAAAAGGCACAGCAGAGGACCACGCGTCTGAGTTGCTACTTAAAACCACTAAACTTTAGTCTGCTGTGCGTACTTGTTTGCGTCCCTACTTGAACAGAATCTGCTTGAAAGAAGCATTATTCTAAGCAGTTAGAAGAGCCCCATTTTAAGATTTTTTATCTGGCTCTTGTTGTACTTCGAATCTTTTTTGCTCTAGACGCATATTAATGCCATTTTGATTGCTTCTTTCCACTGGGAAACAGTAAAATTTGCATCATATTTTGATATAAATATTTTCTAAAAAATTATTTTCTGTAAATATTGTTAGGCTTTACATTGTACATAATTTTAATTTGTAATTTTACTATATACGAGCTATAATCCCACAAACGCTAACATGTTTACTTTTAAAATAGATCTTGTCACAAAAAGGGTTAAGCTTTTTATTAACACGAGACATGCTCTTCCAATGCACTCGAATAGCTCGTATAAAATAGAAATGATAATCCAAGACTAACAGAAATTTCCGACTAGCTTGTTAACGTCTGATTTCAACGATTTGTCAACAATTGAAAGCATTTTGATCTGAAAGCAAATGCAATTTAACATTACAGCGTGGCAACGAAACCCCAAGTACGTTCGATTACATTTAAAATTACACAGCTTTAAGAGAGTTTTTGCAACTGGGCTACTGACACTGCCTACTTGATACAGGCTACTGACACTGCCACCCTTGATACAGGCTACTGACACTGCCACCCTTGATACAGGCTACTGACACTGCCACCCTTGATACAGGCTACTGACACTGCCACCCTTGATACAGGCTACTGACACTGCCACCCTTGATACAGGCTACTGACACTGCCACCCTTGATACAGGCTACTGACACTGCCACCCTTGATACAGGCTACTGACACTGCCACCCTTGATACAGGCCACTGACACTGCCACCCTTGATACAGGCTACTGACACTGCCACCCTTGATACAGCTACAACATGGAACAAAAACTGCTCATAACAGAGTCCCTTCTTACACGGTAGCATTCGAATTTGAGTACACTCACCTCAGTACGCTCGTTCATTGTTGTAAATAAAAAATACTATTTATAGACTGCCGTCAGAGCCATGAAAGACGATTGGTTAATGATTCAAACAAGCTCGTATATATGACACACTTTTAAACAGCTTGCGAGAAAATTTCAAAACTAGCTCGATGATATTTAAAAAATTGTGCTCTTTGAATTCAAAAGGAATCATGGTAAGCCTGATTTGTCAATATAATGTAAACCTACTATTAGCAAAAATATTCAAATAAATCCGTAAAATTTATTGAAAATATACTGATGTATAAATCTCAAAAACTTTGCTGACAGATATATAAAAACTTTAATTAAATTTTAGCTTTCAAATCTGTGGCTCTCCTTGATTGTCCTCTTCATAACGTTTTGCCAGTAAGTGAATCTCCATGCAATGAACAAAATATTTAAAAACCGCTCGTAAATATATGGTATCCTGATTTATTTCCTTTTCAAATACAATTGCCTGAATGGAGCACAAAAAATCTTGCAACAATTAATTTTTGTAAGGTCTACCGAGGAAAACCACTACTGCCTGCATGGAAAGTCGGTCGCGGTGCAAATAGACGACTATTATAACCGAGACGAGACCATCGTTCCCATGATTCTGGGCGAGTCAACTAACGGCCAACATAAGCCCAAGCAATGCCGGTGGGACATCAGACTGAAGACACCAAAACCCGGCATGCAGCTCGTGATTGCAGCGGTGCCCAGCAAAAAAGACCGATCTACAGATGCCAAAATGACGGTCAACTTTTTCAACCGCAATTCTGCAGGATTTAACGTTACGACCGGCATGTTTAAAGCTCTACCAGCGACAGAGCAGTGAGTACAGCTAAAGCTGATGCTGTTTGTCTCGCTAGCGTTCAATGGATTAAGAAAAACTTGGCGACTTCATTTCAGTCGGCGCTTCACCGTTGCTCTCAACTGGGATCCACGAGTGCAGAAACCGAGCTCCGACAACCTGAGGATTTTGCTGCCGATTCCGGGACAGTGCGGCCGAGACATGCTGTGGTTCAGTGGCAGCTGCTATGCTGTCAGTGCAGTGCGGCAGAGTGTGGCTGACGCTACGGATAGCGTTGGAGGCGATGCTCAGCTGGCCAGCTTCTCCAGCATGGCTGAGATCAGCGAGTTCATCGCTGCCAGTTAGTTATCAGTAGTTGTGTTTGTAGCTCGTAACAGAATTGAACTCAATTAGGCAACTCAAACACTTGCATCTCATGCATTGCAGACACAGCAAGGCTCAAGGAGTTCCCCTACCGACGGCCTCTGAGCCTGCGCCAGCCGGTCCGACTCGGCATGTTCCTAAACGCATCTGCTGCCACCGAGCTGACCGCCGTCAGAAGTGACGGCGGCTGCGTGCTGAAGACTCTAAAGCTCGCAAAAACTTTGTAAGCTGTTGAATTTGTACACAGCTGGAACTCAAATAGAAGGCATCAAACTACTGTATTTGCTTGTACAGTAGACAATCCTTATTTGCTCTTTCAATTCAATTGATATCAAATTCAATGTGCTTTTCAGAGCGACTGGCCGAAAGAAAGGTCCGTGCCTCTCTCTCAGAGTGACCGAGTCCGACAGAGCAGTGGTCGAGTTCGACGACTGCAGCAGCCCGATGCTGTCGCTGCTGAGCTTCCCGGAGACTGCGCGCTCCGTGCTGAGCTCAGCAGCGCACTGCAGCGGCAGCGAGCTGGCGACTCTTCTGGATCGGCTTCAGAGTCGCTTTGCGGATGCCGAGTCCAGTCCAGAGTTTTCTGCTCAAGGGAAAAATAATTCGGCTAGAGAAGGAAATGAGTCTTTTTTCCAGAAGAATCAGGCTTTTATCTATCCCGCCATTATCGTTGGTGCACTGCTGCTGATTGCTGTCTTTGTGGTGCTGGCAGTCGCGATGAAGTGTCGACGGCGTCGCAAGCTGAAATACCTGCTGAATTACGAACCCCAAGAATCTAAACAGCTACGAGTAGATCACACGCGAATTGCTGAGCCACCAAAAAATTTTGGGAATTATGCTGATGATTACGTGGCCAGTACGTTGTTTCAATTGTCATGAAGTCTTTGTTTCAAGTCCTGTTCTCTGAATGAAGTCTTTGTTCAAGCCCGATGTCTCACAATTTCAGAGCGACACCCTCAAGCTGACGACATCACAGCGCCTGCTCTGCACACCTCGTCCAGCATTGACAGCCTGGACTTGCTGGCCGCAGCCAACCGGCCGCTGCTTCGTCAGCAAGAGGACCCCAGCAGTTTGTCATCCACAGCAGACCTTTACTTGGCCGCCAGGCTGGCCGGGGATGAGAGTAGCGAAGATTTCTCAGATTTGGTGCCGAATTCGTCGGACAGGTTCGGACACTCCGATTCCGAGTCTTTGTCCTCCTCTCTGTTGGACTCAGCCGTTGGTGGCGCCTCTGCAGAGGTGAGTTGGTTCGTGGCTTCATCTGCGAGTCTTTCTGAGTAAACTGAGCTATTTGGGACTTTGTCTGTCTGTCCACCTTCTGTTTACCACTCTGTCTCTCTCTCTAAACCTCTGCCTACCTGTCTATCTCACCCTTTATTTCACTGTCTACCTCTCTGTCTCATACTATACCTCAATGTCTACTTTTCTATCTCATCCTGTTTCCTTGTCTACCTGTATTTCATCATTCGCACCTGTCTACATATACCTCCCTAATCTATGTGTTAAGCTGCTGATGAAAAGATTTTACCCACACGTTTATTTATAAATCCTGCTGGAAAAAGATGACAGCTTGCAGCAATTTAACTATGCGTTCCCTGTCTGATGAATAACCTTTATTAGTACCTCTGAATTAGTTTTAGATAAGGTATATTTATTTACGAGCTACAAATTTTATGTTAAAGCTGTTAGCTAGATTAGCAATCCAGTTCGTATAATTATTTCCCTTAATCCCCTGCATTTCGCACCTGCAGCCCATTAGCAATAGCCAATCGGCATCCAACGTTAGCCGCCCCAAACAAACGGAGCAGCAGCAACGGAATGAGAAGCCTGATGACTCACGAGAGGATCGGAGCGAGCTGCCCCAAGCTAACAACACCAAGTATTTGCGGCGCCTTTACCGCCAAAAAATCGATCAATCTGGCGCCCGGCATCCTCAGACACCAAAGATCGGCTGCGGTTCGGACATGCAGCGTCCGTTTCGACAACCGAAACTCGAAGCTAGAGAAGACCCAGCTGACAGCGGCGAGATCGAAGGTCAGCGACTGGATCGGGGAGAACTGCCTCCGGAAGGAACGACAAAACAGTTGCGAGCTCTGTTTAGCAACTGACGGCTGATTGTGGGACCAGGAATCGAGTTTGGTCCTTTGTAGCCAAGTAATGGACGTCTAGATCTATAGATCGTATTTAGTATATTGGATGGGCTGTGATAATTATATGTATTCATATCTCGTCTAATTTATTTTAAATGTAAAATATGGCCCAAAACCTCTAAAGATGGTGTCTGGACTGGAATTGTTCTCAGAGGGAAGTCGTCAAAGGGATTTTTTGCTAAAACTCTGATCATGGCTTCGTAACGTTTTGGTAGGAACCAACCCAACCTCAAGCCGGCTAGAATGGCTGAACAGGGGGGGGGGTACCCAATGCAGGGATTCGATAAAAACGGGCTTTTGCCTGAACTGAATACACGCTTACACAAGCTTAACCCGTGTACATTCAAACTGATTCTCACTACGTCACCTATGCTATTCGACAGACTGGGACATCAGTAACAAATCAGCTCGTTTTGTTCCTCTGTTCACGCGTTTGAAATTAAGACAGTTGCCTTATAATTGAATAAATAAAGTAGTACTAATTTTTTTCTTCAACTCGTTAAACTTCTCGCGGTTAAGTTCTTTATAGCAACACTTTAAGAAAGATCAAAGCTGATATCGGTAACTGTCCAACCTTGTCCATTATTGCAGAAACTTGTAAATTGTTCGTCACTCTTTCAGGTGTACACAAAATGATTCATGGTAAATCTTGTATATGTTTATGAGCTGTTTCAAGTCGAAAACTTACGTGAGATTGCTAGAATATACTAGTCTGTATTGTTCTGAGACACAGTTTGACCTTGTTTACAGATTTTGCAAAAATTTTAGTCGGTAGCTACTGAAGCAGCATCTCAAAAAAGAGAACTTGCTCTGAACAGTTGACACGTACGCGCTGTCAAACTATAGTAGCTAGATTTATTGTACTCTCGGCCCACTGACAATAACGGACTCTTGGGTTCTGTGTGAGCTGTCTAAAAATAGTCATGAGGCTTATGTTTTTGTTATTTTTTGTTAAGCACTAGCAACAGCGCCCCCTGTTAGAGAGCCAACAAAAAAATGAATAAAAATTTTCAATATTCTAGATGTAGCTTCTGACCTCTCAGCTTTGATATCTCAGCAATTCCCTTTGTAAGCCTTGAAAGCTCAGCAATTCCCTTCGTAAGCCTTGAAAGCTCAGCAATTCCCTTCGTAAGCCTTGAAATCTCCGCAATTCCCTTCGTAAGCCTTGATATCTCAGCTATTCCCTTCGTAAGCCTTGATATCTCAGCTATTCCCTTCGTAAGCTTTGATATCTCAGCAATTCCCTTTGTAAGCCTTGAAAGCTCAGCAATTCCCTTCGTAAGCCTTGAAAGCTCAGAAATTCCCTTCGTAAGCCTTGAAAGCTCAGCAATTCCCTTCGTAAGCCTTGCAGCAGCAGCACATTTAGCCTCGGCTGTGAGCAGTAAGACTCCGCGCGATTATCAGGTCTGCCAGCTGGAGTCGACGACGGCGCAACAGGTCGCTTGGACGGGTCAGGCCGGTGCGGCGATATATTGTCCATTGGTGACTTGCTCGTTGCCGATCTCGTCGCCACGTCTACTTGCTGCTTCAGCGAGTCTGTCAGCGTCCAGATCTCAGCATTGTAAAGCCATTGGCCCAAGCACCGAATCGTTGGAGCATGAGTACTAACCGGGCATCGCAGCATTTCCAGGTCACCGCTGCACCGCACTGAAGAGTTTAAGAGTGGTGATCAGTCACTTAAAAACTCCCACTCCCAAACACTCCCAAAACGCGCTCGATACAGGCTACTGACACTGCCCACCCCTCTTGATACAGGCTACTGACACTGTCCACCCCTCTTGATACAGGCTACTGACACTGTCCACCCCTCTTGATACAGGCTACTGACACTGTCCACCCCTCTTGATACAGGCTACTGACACTGCCTCAAATAGAAGGCATCCAATTAGTTGCTTGTAGAGTAGACAATCTTTCTATACTCATTTAATTCAAGTGATATCAAATTCAATTTGCTTTTCAGAGTGACTGGCCGAGAGAAAGTTCCGTGCCTCTCTCTCAGAGTCACTGAGTCCGACAGAGCGGTGGTCGAGTTCGGCGACTGCAGCAGCCCGATGCTGTCGCTGCTGAGCTTCCCGGAGACTTCGCGCTCCGTACCGAGCTCAGCAGCGCACTGCAGCAGCAGCGAGCTGGCGACTCTTCTTGATCGGCTTCAGAGTCGCTTTGCGGATGCCGAGTCCAATCAAGAGTTTTCTGCTCAAGGGAAAAAATAATTCGGCTAGAGAAGGAAATGAGTCATTTTTCCAGAAAAATCAGGCTTTTATCTATCCCGCCATTATCGTTGGTGCACTGCTGCTGATTGCTGTCTTTGTGGTGCTGGCGTTCGCGATGAAGCCTCGACGGCGTCGCAGGCCAACTTACCAACTGAATTACCAACAGCAGGAATCTAAACAGCTAACGGCAGGTTCCACAGTTATGGCTGTAGATGAACAACGGCAGGCGGTTAGTGACAATGACGACAGCAACCGGGATACTTTTGACGATGAGCACTGCTGCTCAGAATTTGGGTATGATGCCGATGTTGATGTGTCCGGTACGTTGGGTCCATTGTCTTGAAGTCTATTTTTCAAGCCCGGTTCTTCGATTGAAGTCTTTGTTTAAGGCCCAACATAACTCAACTTCAGAGCGGCGCCATCAAGCCGACTACAACACGGAGCCGGCTCTGCACACCTCGTACAGCATTGACAGCCTGGACCTGCTGGCTGCAGCAAACCGGCGGCTACTTCGCCAGCAAGAGGACCCCGGCAGCTTGTCATCCGCGCTAGACCATTACCTGGCCGGCGATGAGAGCAGCGACGATTTCTCAGATTTGGTGCCGAACTCGTCGGACAGATTCGGACTCTCCGATTCCAAGTCTTTGTCCTCCTCTCTGTTCGACTCAGCTGTTGGCGGCGTCTCTGGAGAGGTGAGCTGGTTTCTGGCTTCATCTGCGAGTCTGCGTCTGTGCGAACTGGACTATTTGGAACTCTGCACTGGTGTCTGCCTCTTTTCTCACTCTAAACCTTTGTCTCACTGTCTACGTGTCTATCTCATCCTATATCTCAATGTCTACTTTTTTATTTCCCCTTTTTACCTCTAAATCATCATACGCATCTGTGTTCATGTACCACCTTTACGATGAGCTCCTGGTGAGCAGCTGTTACCGCACGTTTGTTTATAAGTCTAAATTTCACTGAAATATGAAATTAGACAGTTGCTCACAGTATACATTTACCTATGCGTTCCATGTCTGATCAATAGCCTTTAGCGGTATCTATGAATTCGTTGCAGATAAAGTTTAGTTTAGCATTTTTATCCTGTTAGCTAGATTCACAACTATTTCATTCTTTCATCAGTGATGTTCCTTAATCCCTTCAATTTCGCACCTGCAGCCCAGTAGCAACAGCCGATCGGCATCCAACGTTAGCCGACCTGAACCAACGGAGCAGCAGGATAATGAGAAGCCTGATGACTCACCTGAGGATCAGAGCGAGCTGCCCCCAGCCAACAACACCGAAACGATGCTGCAACTTTGGCGCAGAAAAATTGATCAATCTGGCGACCAAGCGCCCTTTGTTCGCGCCCAGGCTCTGAAGTGTGCGCTGTGACGCAGCTTTTTTCCACCTGACAGCGTACTTTGTTGTTGTTGTTGTTGTTGTTGTTGTTGTTGTTGTTGTTGTTGTTGTTGTAGATTCAGTGTACTCTCGTCCAACTAACAATAACAACAACAACAACAACAGAGTACGCTGCCAGTTCACAAAAGCAGCGTCAGATGGCGCGCTTCAAAGCTTGGGCGCGAACAAAAGCCGCACCGCCGGCAGAGTCCGGGGCGCCGGCGTCAGCCAGCAGACAGTCGACGTAGCGCCGAGTCCTCGCCTGTCCCCGCCGGTAGGGTGCCTGCAACGTAAGTAGCAGCACCTCCTGCACCGGCTCCGGACAGTAGGCCTCGGCGCGGATGACGTGGCCTGCCAGCTGGAGTCGCCGACGGCGCAGCAGGTCGCTAGGACGGGCCAGGCCGGCGCGATGATAGAGCGCCGTGTTGGTGACTCGCTCGTTGCCGATCTTGAAGGCGGCGCGCAGCAGGCCAGCGTGCGCCGCGTCGACTTGAGCCTCGAGCGAGTCTGTCAGCGTCCAGGTCTCGGCGTTGTATAACAGGACGGTCTCGATCACCGCCTGGAACAGCGCCGCCCTCTGGTGGTCCGGTAGGGCCTCGGACTGCAGGACTGACCTTATAGAACGAAAGGCAGCCCAAGCAAGTCCTCGGCGACGCCGCAGATCCTCGCGGACGTCGGGAACCAGACCGCCGAGGTAGACGAACTGCTGACATCTTGGAAGCTCACTCGCCTGTCCGTCAGCGCCTCGGCAGAAGATTGCAGCCTCGGTGTCGTCCGGCACGCATAGCACGACGGTCTTCTGCGTGTTGACCACCAGGCCGACGCTCGCCGCAACGGCAACCAGCCTATCCAGCTGTCGTTGGGCGCCCTCGACGGTCGAGGACAGCAGGGCGAGGTCATCGGCGTAGCCAAGCACGCTGAGCCGTCTCTCCGGTTGGCGTCGACCCACGCGTCGCCGCAGCAGGAAGCCGTCGGACAACAATAACGGACTGTGTTAGTGTTTGTGCGTAGTTTATAAATAGATTGTCTGATATATTAAGCTCAAGTTTTAATTAACATTTACGAGAGTAGTTGGCAACCCTTCATACATTTTTATTGGAATCTCTAAATCTCACATGCGAATGTCAGTTGATAAGAGTGCTTTAAGATACTACTTGATAAAAGAAAAGCTGGGTCACGAACTGGAGACGATAAAAGGCTTAAAATCCCATGCCTTTCACTGATCCCACTGATTATTCATACAATTTCATCAATCATCCATCGATATAGGAAGTACAATTATAAAGGTAATGTAAATAAACTGATTAAACAATTAAACAACTAAAAAACCTATCTCAGCATAAAACTTGACAATACGTGTTACGTATTCCATACAGGTTAAAACAAGTATGCACCTTACTTTGCTTTGCTCGTGGTAGGGCAAAGCATTCGGAACTAGCTCAGAATTATGAAAATAACATGGCACACGGCCTTGGAGTGACCCAAACTGAGACAATTTCGGTCTTTCAGTCCACCCAGCTGCATGTGCACTAGTGAGCATACACATGCGTTCGTAGTGCGAGCCAATTTTTGTAAGCTTGGTAGCTATTTATATCAAATTATGATGCAAATTTTACTGTTTCTCTGTAGAAAGAAGCAGTCAACATGGCACAAATACGCGTCCACGGCAATAAAGATTCGAAGTACAACAAGAACCAGGTAAAAAAATCATAAAATTTCGCTCTTCTAACTGCTTAGAAAAATGCTCTTTCAAGCAGATTCTGTTTAAGTAGGGACTAGGTAGGGACGCGAATAAGTGCGCACGGCAGACTAAAGTTTAGTAGTTTCAAGTAGAAACCCAGACGTCTGGTCCTCTGCGCCTTTTGTAGCCGCCCTAGCTACCAATCTCAGTTTCTGCTCCTCCCTGCTGAGCTGATAAAGAAATCGAATGCAGCCTGCATCGCCGTACAATAACGAAAGCTGCTGCAAAGGCAGGAGCATGACAGGAGAAGCAACAGCACACTCTATGATTGCTGCTGACACGCCAGCCTCCCGCTCTGTCTCTCGCTGAGAAATTGTCCCATTGTCAGCTGGTGGAATCGCTGAGATGAAGCTCAGCAGCTGATTGATTCTGCTGGACAGCAAGCTGACGTTGCAGGGCGCGGAGTTCGATGCGGAGCGCACAGTCTGCGGGAAGCTCAGCAGCGACAGCATCGGGCTGCTGCAGTCGCCGAACTCGATCACCACTGCTTCGGACCCTCAATGACAAGCACAGACATGTCACTCTGCCTGTCACTCTGAAATCTACAGCGAGAATACGTGAATGGATCCGGCTTCAATTTTCTTTTTCCATCCCAACGAACTCTTGATTTGAATTTCGGCCTTGTTGACGCAGCGGCTGAATTCAGTGGCCAGAGGCAGTCCTTGCACAACTAACTGGACGCCAGTTTGCGGTCCCGGGTTCTTCTTGAATCTCCATCGGCAGCGGTTGTAATCGAATCGTTTCACGCTGTCAACATCCTGCAGTTCCTGTATCAGAGTCTCATCTTTGTTCATTCTATTGTCAAGAAGTAGAACATCCTGGCCCAACGGTCTGCAGTGGTGATTAATAATAATAGTAATAATAACAGTAATTGATTATGGGCAGATGTGCAACCGACAGATCAGCCGCAGCTATTGCGCGGCGCATCTGAAGACTGCGTACGGCTATTCAGTCCAGGGACTGGGGGTTTGCCACACACACAGCCTCAATTACCCCTGCCCACCACCCTTGATACAGACTACTGACACTGCCCATGCCTACCTCTCTTGTTACAGGCTATTGACATAGCCCAGCTAATTCCTAAATTCACGCTCCTGTCCTGCTCTTAAACATGGAGCTAAAAAACTGTTGTCACTCAACTCCCGTTAACATGGAACTAAAAAACTGCTCATAGCAGAGTCCCTGTTTACAAGGTAGGAACTAGCATTCGCAGTTGAGTACACTCGCCTCTGTACGCTCGTTCATTGTTGTAAAAATTACTATTTTTAGACTGCTGTCAGAGCCATGAAAGACGATTGGTTAATCATTTAAACATATATATGACACCCTTTTAAACAGCCTGCGAAAAAATTTCAAAACTAGCTCGATGATATTTCAAAAATTGTGCTCTTTGGATTCAAAAGGAATCATGGTAAGCGTGATTGTCAATATAATGTAAACCTACTATTAGCAAAAATATTCAAATAAATACGAACACTTTAAAAGCAAATATAGCTAGCTAATGATCTCCCTTCGTATAACAGAACAAAATCCTTTCTTACACGGTAGTATTTGCAGTTGGTACACTTGACTCTGTACTCTCGTGCATTGTAGTCGATAGCTAAATACGCTCGTAATATATATTTTTTTGGTTTATAATTCGAATATAGCTTGTATATATATCAAACGCCTTTTAAACATCATGCGAAAAGTTTTAAAACTAGCTTGATTAGCTATATTGATTATATTGAGAAAAGACTTGTCAATGTCAATATTCAAACCTATTATAAGTAAAATTATTGAAAATCTCAGCAATTGAAATGCAAATATACAACTGATGTCTAACATCCATCTAAAAAAATCTCCAAGACTATACAGACTAAACTGTTACGAAAATTCCTTAAAATTTTAGATTTCAGCATATCTGTGGCTTTTATTGATTGTGGTCTTTATGACATTTTATCCGTGAGTGAATTTTCATGCATTTTATAAAATATTTAAAACTATGTAAACACAGTTTTATTTCCTTTTCGCGTACAAAAGACAAAATAAAAACAAAGCTTGCAACAAAAAATTTTGTAACGCAGGTCCGCCGAAGAAAACCACTACTGCCTCCACGGAGAGTCGGTCGCAGTGCAACTAGACGATTATTATAACCGAGACGAGACCATCGTTCCCATGATTCTGGGCGAGTCAACTAAAGGCCAATGTAAGCCCAAGCAATGCCGGTGGGACATCAGACTGAAGACAGCGAAGCCCGGCATGCAGCTCGTGATTTCAGCGGTGCCCAACAAAAAAAATTCAGATCGACAACTGCCAATGGAAAAGCCAAAATGTCGGTCGACTTCTTGAACCGCGATTTCAGCATCGTTACGACTGGGATGTTTACAGTTCTACCAGCGACAGAGCAGTGAGTACAGCTCAAACTGATGTTGTTTGTCTCGCTAGAGTTCGATGAATCACGGAAAACTTGGCGACTTCATTTCAGTCGGCGCTTCACCGTCGATCTCAACTGGGATCCACGAATGCAGAAACCGAGCTCCGACAACCTGAGGATTTTGCTGCCGATTCCGGGACAGTGCGGCCGAGACATGCTGTGGTTCAGTGGCAGCTGCTATGCTGTCAGTGCAGTGCAGCAGAGTGTGGCTGACGCAACGGATAGCGTTGGAGGCGATGCTCAGCTGGCCAGCTTCTCCAGCATGGCTGAGATCAGCGAGTTCATCGCTGCCAGTGAGTCATTATGAGCTGTCTTTGTAACTGAACTGATCTCAGTTAAACAACTCAAAAACACTTTTCTTTTGTATTGCAGACACGGCAAGGCTGAATGAGTTTCCCTACCGAAGTCCTCTGAGCCTGCGCCAGCCGGTCCGTCTCGGCATGTTTCTGAACGCATCCGCTGCCACCGCGCTGACCGCCGTCAGAAGTGACAGCGGCTGCGTGCTGAAAACAGAAAAGCTCGAAAACATTACGTAAGTTGTTCAATTTGGATACATCTGGAATCTTCTTTACCAATTTTACACCACTACTTCTACATCAAATTGAAAGCATCGAGTAATTTTCCTGTACAACAGACAATCTTTCTTTGCTTTCATTGATTTTAATTGATTCAGAGTGACTGGTCAAGAGAAAGGTCCGTGCCTCTCTCTCAGAGTGACCGAGTCCAACAGAGCGGTGGTCCAGTTCGGCGACTGCAGCAGCCCGATGCTGTCGCTGTTGAGCTTCCCGGAGACTTCGCGCTCCGTGCCGAGCTCAGCAGCGCACTGCAGCGGCAGCGAGGTGGCGACTCTTCTGGATCGGCTTCAGAGTCGCTTTGCGGATGCCGAGTCCAGTCCAGAGTTTTCTGCTCAGAGGACAAATCATTCAGCTATGGAAGGAAATGAGTCATTTTTCCAGAAGAATCAGGCTTTTATCTATCCCGCCATTATCGTTGGTGCACTGTTACTGATTGCTGTCTTTGTGCTTCTGGCGTTCGCGATGAAGCGTCGACGGCGACGGCGTTCTCAGCTGAAAGAATCAAATCCTGAGTCTGTCGTCTTTCATCTACCTGGTTTCCGCCGTTCAGTGTCCACTCGCTCCGATCGCGACGAGGTCACTGACCGAGGCACCTCGGCCGGCGCATTGTTAGAAGATCATCACGGGAAAGTCGCTAAGGAAAAATTACTTTCCAAGGGAAATCAACCTCTGTTAGACGGTCCGCTAAGTTTACGTCGTGAATCGCAGACTTTTGATGTCATTGATTCTGACATTGCTTTATGATTTTTATGGTTTCGCGAGTATGTTCGTTTTGGTTTTGCACCGAGCCGTTTCTGTAAAATTTTTATGTAAAGAACCCAAGTATGTGACAGAAAATTATATCCAGATTCCTACAGTTTTAGTGTTTTTCTTTCATTCGAATTTTTGAAATCAATTTTTGGATCCGTAATGCGTTGCTTCAGCCAGAGTTTTCTGTACAGACTCACCTCTTGACATGCTTCATCCGAAAAGAGTTTTTTAACTACACACATCTGCGCATGTGTCTGAATAAGAATTTTGGATATGATATATTAATATAATTTTCTATGGCAGCTCACTGATGTTTGATAATTCATTTTCTTCAGAAGGATTCTTGAGAGAATGGAAATTTAAAAATGTTACATTTATAATGGACAGATTTGCTCTGTCACGGAAATAGAAAAAGACACGGTAGCAGTGCAGTCTAAAGGGATTTGCATTCTACTCATAACTTGCATTGCAATCTTAATACAGGTGTAGCTCAGACGAACGAACTCAAACCTCAAATTGTGAAAGTTCAATTTCAGGACAGCTGCTAGCAAAATAACAAAAGTGGCTACTGCAGAAAGATTTGAAGCTATTTTCCAACTTTTCTGCCACTGAGTACACCCACAGGTATAGAAACTGTCGGTAAGTATTAAATGCAGTGCACACATCGTGCGCTACACAATATCGTACTTGCTTTGTAACAGTGTACTTTGCATTTTCTCATAACACTTTTTTCTGTCGATCTTCTAAAAATAAATATGATGGCCGCTCAGTACCTTGTTAGTAGGAAACGAGCAAAATTTCAAGCCTTAGAAAATTCCTGAACAAGGTACTACTCTATAGGCAGGAATGCCATAAAAACAAGCCTTCGCGTGAACACCGAAGACACAAGCTTAATCCGTGTGCATTGAAACTGATCTCACCGATTAAGTATTATTGGATATTGGACAGCCACTATACGGAAAATGTGTCAATCTGATATGAGCTGGTTTCTGGTCATTGGCGTGCTTAGTTCACTGGTCTCCAAGTAAGTGCAGCATCTGAACTGATAAAATTGATTGATGCACTAAAATGCACCAAATGTATCAATAGCTAATCTTTTTAGCTATTTTTTAGAATGTGGGTGTGAGCAGTTAGTTTATTTAAAAATAGGTTATAATGTTGTGCACTCTTTTAGTACCTTCTGGGATGTCAGCGATGTCTATGCTAATATACGCTGGATGAAAACAGTCACTGGCACCTTCTTGATAGAAGTATTGTCGACTTTATGCACATCACTGAAACTGCTCACTGAAACATTTCACTGAAGATGCTTAGATTGGCATAAAAAGTTCTTACAAAAGTACACGAAAGCACGCATAAAATCAAGCAGCATAAGCTAGGCAGCTAATGAAACCAAAACAAGCACTTTGCTTTTGTCGTTGGTGTAGCTCGAACTTGTTTCACTTGTCCCATTGTAAGTAATACTTTACCCAGCACAATGTACAATGAACTAAGATGTCCTTGGTATCCTGGCTATACTCGTAGATACGTACGGTGACACATGCTGTTCACACCTAGCTGAGCGACTGTTCTCTCACTTATTAGGTGAGGTGACACACAGTTTGGAATCTAATTTGCAGATCTGTTGGTAAGAACCACTACTGCATCAACGGAGGAATAAGGATGGTGGAATTGGATGAAAACCTCAACTGGAATGAGACGATAGTTCCTCAGTTCCTTAGCAAAACTTCACAAGATCAACTAAAAAAGTGCAGGTGGGACATCAAATTGAAGACATCGAATCCCGGCATGCAGCTCGTGATTGCAGCGGTGCCCAGCAAAAACAATCGATCAACTGCTGATGGGGAGGTTGAAATGTCGGTCGAATTCTTGAACAGCAATTCCATCAGCGTTACGACCGGCATGTTTCAAGTTCTACCAGCGACAGAGCAGTGAGTACAGCTCAAACTGATTCTTTTTGTCTTGTTAGCGTTCAATGAATCAAAAACATTTTGCGACTTTATTTCAGTCGGCGCTTCACCGTCGAAGTCAGCTGGGATCCACGGAGGCAGGCACCGAGCTCCGAAAATCTGAGGATATTGCTGCCGATTCCGGGAAAGTGCGCCAGAGACATGCTGCAGTTCAATGGCAGCTGCTATGCTGTCAGTGCAGTGCGGCAGAGTATGACTGACGCTACGGATAGCGTTGGAGGCGATGCTCAGCTGGCCAGCTTCTCCAGCATGGCTGAGATCAGAGAGTTTATTTCTGCTAGTGAGTCATTATGAGTTGTCTTCGTAATTGATTTTTTAAGTACGTATCAGCGGCCTCAAGCACACTAATCCTGTCTCATGGAATTGCAGACACGGCAAGGCAGGATAAGTTACCCTACCGACGGCCCCTGGGTCTGAAACAGCCGGTCCGCCTCGGCATGTTCCACAATGCATCAGCTGCTGCCGTGTTGTCCGCGGTCAGGAGTGACAGCGGCTGCCTTCTGCAGCTTGTGTCGAATTCGTTTAACTTTTCGTAAGGCTTTGAGTCTGTTGGAATTTTGTTTTTAATTGTTTAAATTTCACCTCTGTCTGTCTACGTCTCGCGTGTAGGGTAAATTGTGGAGCCAGTTCGAAAATTGATGGCCTTTGGCGCTCGCTGATAAGCTGGATCTTCTCTTTGTATCCTTTCATAATTCGTTTTCAAATTTCCCTGGGCCCTGTATTACTTAAGCCATCCAAACACGCTGTTGATCTATTCAAATCCAAATCTTTTACCCAGTCGGAATTTCAGTTTGGATTCGGGATTTACGTCAGGGACGTCATGCTGGCTCATGCGGAATCTTTATCTCGTATGAGCCAAATAAAGCCCATGAATTGCATGCAGCACAATATTAAAATATTTTCAGACTGACTGGCCGAGAGAGAGGTCCATGTCTGTCTCTAAGGGTGACTGACGAAGACTCAGCTGTGGTCGAGTTCGTTAATTGCAGCAGCCCGATGCTGTCGCTGCTGAGCTTTCCTGAGATTGCGCGCTCCGCGCCGAACTCAACAGCGCACTGCAGCGGCAGCGAGCTCATGAAGCTGGTTCAACTGAAGCTGAGCTACCAAGTCAGCACAACTCTGAGCCCGAGCCAGATTCATTCTCGGAGAACTCGGATAGCGGTTTTCTCTTCCGTTGGCTTGGGTGTCCCCTTGCTGATTGGCGTCCTTGTCGGCTTGGCGTGCGTGCTGTACCGGCGACAAAGGAGTTTCGATATCCGAGGAAACAATCCGGAAGGAGACCAACAACAAGACCCTGCAAGGGCCGTTTCAGCAATCTCAGACAACGATCCGGTAAGACAGCGAAACCCAGTAATGTCCGGCTTCAGACGTCTGTCTTCATTCCGTCAAAGTCGCCGAGAAAGAGGGGTCTGTGGAATTGCATTAGCGGAACAAAATGGAAACGCACCGCTTGACCCCAACGCCAATCAACCATAATTGTCTTCGCGGCGTTCAGATATTCCATCTTCGAATTGAATTAGAATAATAAACATGAATAAAGCTATAATAATATAACTGATCGCACTTACTGTAGCTAATATAAAAATTAACCTTCTCAATTTATAATTTTTGAGTGATTATTGCATATCGTTTAACTGTTTACTTAATATGCTTGAATTGCCAAAGCTTGTAATAGACAAAGTCAATGTTAACACTCGATCGTACATGTATTGAATATTTTATGGTGCAACACTTCGACACAAATATTTACAATGATTTTAAAAATAACATTTATAGCTATTTACTTTCTGCACTGGAGATGCTTTGGAGTTGCTTAATGAGCGTGCGAGTATGCAGTTTATTTTGTTGGTAAATTTTTAGTTCTAAATATATTAAAAGTATTAGCTAATGCCCTCTGACCCCTCTCTTCTTTTTTTATCTTTATACTGTGTATAGCTAGCTATATATTATATATCTAACATTTCATATGTAAGCATGCAGTTTTTTATTTTGTAGTAGTTTTTGCTGAAAGCAATGCCTCCTAGTTTTCCGAAACTTGCCGCCCGTTGTCTTGAAGTGCTGACAATGTCTACAAATTATGACTTTTTCGCTTTTTTAATTGATTTTACTCTAGCCTTTACAGACTTCTATTCAGATCATTACTGATTCTTGGCAGTGTATATTTTTGTTTGAGATTTTAGCTGACAGTTATTACCGGTTTATTAAGCTTATTATTCGAATTAAGAATTCAAATTACTGATGCGCTTTAATTTTCAGTTATGTATTTTGATGTCTTACTTTTATAAACCAAATAAACCTCACTGGAGTAAATGTGTATCACTACATAAGCTACACATTAGCTAACATTATAGTACATTAAATCTGGAGGCAAATTTTTACATTTGCATGAAAGTTTTCATGCCAAATTGACCCTAGCTACAGATTTTGTACGCGTTTGGCGAACGCTGCTTTGTACAGTACGTGCAAAGTTATTTTTGGACCAGATAACGGGGGAACTTTGATTCAATACAAGCGTCCCCCGTGTTCATGTACATTGCAATGTACATGTTTCTTAAAATAGAAAGCGAAAACACAAAAATATTCTTGATTCGAAATGTTCCGTATTAGAAAACTTTAGTCTGTCATAATTTGATGCAAAATTCTCATACCTTGATTGGCTGAAACATCTTTGCTTAAAAGGCTGCATATTCAAATGATTTTTTGAGAATCTACTCGTTAGTTATCAAAAGAAAACAGTTGGGCAAAGAAATTTTACTTTTAACTGTCGCTTTCCTGGTGAGCCACCTATGTGAATCAGATTTTCTATGTTTCATTGGCACAGCTGCGAGGAAAAAATCAATATAATCCGGCCTACATGTTTTACATTTCAGATGCGTGTTCTACCGTGGCATCTACTAATACTCGAACTTACATGCAGTTCGTTAGTTGCATTGTAAGTGTTTTTGGTAAAAAAAGTGACTGAAATGTTTGAGCCTATTTGACAATGATTGAATAGTAGACCTTCTTTTCCTAGTTTGTCAGAACATAATTGATATTTAATCCCAGATTTCAATTAAGTCTTGCGGAATATTTCCTTCCAGCAGATTTTGTTTAGCTTTGCTGCTTGTAGAAGATTACTACAAAGTGTCGGTACTGATAGGTTCAGAACCGGAGGTTATATTTGTTAGCTAACAGACGAAATTGAAGGCAGCTTAGGCCTACGAGGAGCGGGTCTGATATGACCATATAGAAATAAGTTGCTCGTTTGCTCAAAGCAACAAGCCGACTGCACTTATACATGACCCCCTGAGCTCACAGGGTGCACAACGGTCCTGACTTTCTGATCTTTAGTAACAATAATAAATAATAATAATTGATTATTATTTATTAATTGGGCCAATTGGGCCAGATGTGCAACCGACAGCTCAGCCGCAGCTATTGCGCGGCGCATCTGAAGGCTGCGTACGGCTGTTTAGTCCAAGAACTGGGGGGGTCACCACACATTTACCACACAATCACCTCAATTACCCCAGCTAATGCTGGCACCCACTTTACAGCTGGGCGAACTGAAGCAATGCAGAGTTAAGTGTCTTGCTCAAGGACACAAATTTTTTCCAGTGGGATCTGGAATCTTTAGACAAGTGCATATTAGAATATTGATTCTGATGGATTCAGCAAACAGTTTGTATTGGCGTAATGTGTACAGGGACAGCAAAAAAACATTTTTGTAAACATTTTAAGTAAAAAATCAGTTTGTGCAAAAAATATTAAAAATTTATTAATTTTATTAATCCAGCATGCATCTTTGGATATACGCTCGTAGAAGTAACGTTCAAAGCTTGCAGCAAAATACACTGAAAATAAGTCTAGCCTACTTAGATTCAGTAGTGTAGAACGCTCTCTATTTTTATCTCAAGTTTTTCCGGATTTTTTACTTCTTAAAAAACTTTTGCCTCGGAGATTTGCCCCCTCATGGGCGATCCTGGGAAAAATTTTTAGACCAAAAATTAAATCATAAATCATAAATCACAAATCATAATTCTGCTCTGGTGATTTTTGCACTCATAAATAATGGAAACTGATACAAGTTCCAAGTTATAACTAAGCCTGGCTCTTGTCTCAATTGCAGAACCAACTCAGCTAATCACTACTGCGTGAACCGGCACACGCTACGCCTAGAAATGGACGACTTCCATCACCGGGACGAGACCATAATTCCCTGGCTGCCTGACGAGACCGAGCACAGCAGGCTGCTGGAGTTGAATAGGTGCCGCTGGAATGTCAAGCTCAAATCGCCGAAGCCCAGTCAGCAGCAGGTTGTCCTCGAAGGAGTGCCTAGCAGCGGAGGAATGGATGAATGGAGGAGTTCAACCTTGGCAAATCAAACAGAGATACCGCTAGAAATTCTGGGAATCAGTGCTCATGCTTCCCAGGCTGTAGGCGTTGGCACGTTGCGTGTGATTGCATTGAATAAAATGTAATAATTTTCCTTCATAAAACATGAATACAGACAATTTCACCCGGATTCTTACATTATTACCAAATTTGCTGTTACCTCGCCACACCTTAACCCAGCAGAGAGTTCTTCTCCGTCAGAGCAAATTATAATCCTAGGCGGCAAAATATGCAGCTGAAAAAGCTCAGGATTGCTATGCCACTTCCCAGAGTCTGCAGTCGAGGCATGCTCAACTATAACGGCAAATGCTACGCTTTGAGCACGGTTGGACAGAATTTAACAGCCGCAATGTCCAGCATCAGAGGCGATGCTCAGCTGGCCAGCTTCTCCAGCATGTCTGAGATCAGCGAGTTCGTTTTTGCCAGTGAGTTGAGCTCAATGCTATACTCAGCAACAGCTAAGCCTCCCCAGTGGAGCAGTGTGATAATGTTGAGGCAAGGACAACTAAAGCAACGTATATGCAGGACGAAACACTCGAAATCTATGGAGAAAGTTTTGAAGGCCACTTTTCGCCAAAATACACTACGGAGATAGGAAGTTTTCATTTTTTCAGCACCAGAATTGTTATTTCTTTTGATAGGAGGCAGGCCCATTGTTCATCTTTTGATATGCTGTGCCTTTCTGTATGTCCTGTGCCTAAAAACCATTAAAATGGCACTGATCGGCTCAATATATTGGTTTTATGAATCTATTTTGTCATTCTCAGCTGACTGTGTAACAGAGATGATAAAATAGATTCACAAAACCAAAGATTTAAGCTATGCCATACACTTTTATGATTTTGGGTACAGGAAAATTAAAATAGAGTCCTAATTTTCTGAACGAAAAGCTACATGTACATGTATAAGAAAGGCACGACATAGCAAACGATGAACATTATTGGGTCGAAAACAGAAACAATTTTTGTCCTGAAAAAATGAATACTTCCTATCTCCGTAGTGTACTTTTTGGCGAAAAGTAGCTTTAAAAACATTTTCAATAGATTTCGAGTGTTGCATCTGATGCGGATGGATTCTTACTAGTATATCCATGCTATGGCCTTGACCTCCACCGCCAACGTGCTAAGAGGCAGGGCGATTAAATATATTGTTTTAAGCTCCTTGGCTCGCCATCAGAGCAGCCCAAGTTACATTATACCAAAGTATATAACATGGCATCGCAAGCAGGCACTGAAACCGTGTGCTAAAGCTTCTGGCAAAGAAACCACAAGATGCCCCCAAAGCAGCAGCGCTCTACGTCGGCATCGCCTTTAAGGCAGAAGCCAGAAAAGTCGGAACGATCAGCAGCAGCATCAGCAGCAGCATCAGCATCAGCAGCAGCATCAGCAGCAGCAAATATCTCACCAACTGGACAAGCTGAGCTGAAACTATCTCTGCCTGGTTCGCACATCCCTCGACTAGACCTATCAGTGGATACGATCGATGATTTCGACGCTTGGAGAGCGACTCTTGAGGCATACTTCGATGCAGTTAACATCCAGCACGAGGAATCAGACAGCATCCACTAACTCAAAGAAAATGGCAGCTCGACGAGCTTGCATGTTGAACGCATTTACATCTGCTACCTTCTCGAAGTATAAGAATCTACCTCTGACGGATCAACAATTCAAGGACCCAGAGATCGTCATGAATTCCATCAGAGATCACGTACTCGGACAGGTTAATATCATCGTAGAGAGGAACAGGTTCTGGAAACGGCAACAAAATGACGGAGAAAATTTTAACGACTATGTCATGCGATTGAGGGACTTGATGCGAACATGTAAGTTCTGTAAGCATTCCGACGACTTACTGAGGGATAAAATTGTGCTAGGAGTACGAAATCCGGAGACAATCAAGCGTCTATTAGCACAGCCAGATCTCTCTCTCGCTGACGCGCTGACAATATGTAGATCAGAGGAAGCTTGTGAGATCCAAAAAAATGAAATCTGCACAGCTTCACAGGTGTCCATAGTGCGCAAACACCGAGGAAAAACTCCAGGTGGGGCCCGGTCAAAGACTCCAGAAGCAAAGAAATGCACTGCCTGTGGTAAAGGGCGACATCAGCGCTCAGAATGTCCCGCCAAGGACAAGAAGTGCTTTAACTGCGGTTGCATTGGACATTTTGGTTCCATGTGCCGGTCCAGTCGCAGCACTGGTCATCCGGATAAAAGGCGACCACCGAGAATGTCAACTTTGGTTGCTACACTGGAACCCGCAACCCCAACAGTAGTAGTCTCGATAAATGGGGAGCAGCTGGAAATGATGCCCGATACGGGATCCAATATCGATGCAATCCGAGAATGCGATTGCAAAAAGCTCCGTATCCGTGTTGCACAACTAAGGCATGACGCCATATTTCCTAAATCAGCCAGTGGACAGTTCATTAAGAGTGACGGCAATTTCTCCGCCACAATAACGCTGAACGGGAAGCACGCAGCGACAAGGATTCATGTGCTGAAGAACTTGGTCGCGCCAGTGCTGTCCTGGAAGAGCTGTAGAAAACTGGGAATCATCCCTAAAGAGTTTCCAAGTCAGATAAACCAGATAACTCAGGTTCTGACGAATGACGGAAGAAAACATACAGAACTGGATTTGATCCAAGAATTCCCGAGGGTCTTCGACGGAGTAATTCGGCCGATGAAGGGCGAAAAATTTTCGATTGTGCTCAAAGAGGACGCGATCCCATTTTCCGTGAAGACGCCACGCCGGCTACCACTGCCACTACATGAGAAACTTAAAAACGAACTCGATGCCTTGGAAAGACAGCAAATTATCTGCAAAATAACAGAGCCGACACCCTGGTGCGCTCCAATAGTCGTAGCCCCGAAGAAGGGCACTGACCAAATTCGTCTTTGCGTAGATTTTAGAGAGATAAACAAATACGTTCTGAGACCTCGATACCAATCACCAACACCACTGGAAGTTGTGGCCAGCACCAATGTATCCAACGCAGAATGGTTTACAGTTGTTGATGCATTGAAAGGATACCATCAAGTACCACTCCACGAGGACAGTATGCCACTGACAACATTTATTACTCCTTATGGAAGATACATGTTCAGAATGGCACCTTTCGGGATCAGCTCTATCTCAGAATAATACAACAGGAGACTGGATAGTGCTCTACAGGGCTTGAAAGATACTCGCCACATTGTGGATGACTGCATAATCGCAAGCGCCGACTACGAAAGCCACATCCAAGCTGTTCGCGAATTTCTTTATCGGTGTGACGAGAGTGGAATATCATTGAATAAGAAAAAATTGTCTTCGCCAAGAAAAATGTAAAGTTTGCTGGATTTATGCTTACACCAAAGTGCTATCAGATGGACCCTGAAATGACAGCAGCCATTGCTCGATTCCCTGAGCCATCAAATATTACAGAATTACGCGCATTTATGGGCCTAGTGAATCAAATAGGACCATTCACAGATTCGATCGCAGAATGTACCTCGATATTAAGACCTCTACTGAGCGCGAAGAATTCATTCATCTGGAACGAGGAGCACCAAAAAGCCTTCGATAAGGCACGAATCCATCTGTCTAAAGTCCCATCATTGACATACTACGATCACACGAAGCCAACCGCACTGAAAACCGACGCATCAAGGTTGAAGGGACTCGGATTTGTTCTCAAGCAGCAACAACCTGACGGCGCCTGGCGAATGATTCAGGCGGGATCACGGTTTCTGGCTGACGCGGAGACGCGATATGCTATGATCGAGCTCTAGTTGCTAGCAATTGTGTGGGCTTCGCAAAAATTTCGTTTGTTTTTAGAAGGACTCGATTCATTTCAATTCGTGACTGACCACAAGCCACTTATTCCGATATTAAACGGCTACCAACTAGACCAAATCGAAAACCCGAGGTTGCAGCGCCTTCGTGCCAAGCTTAATCGCTACAACTATGAAGCAAAATGGGTACGAGGTAAAGACAATGTAGATGCCGATGCACTATCAAGAGCTCCGATTGCAAATGCAACTGAAGAAGATCAGATTGATGAGAATCAAGCTCTAAGTAGTGTGAATTTGTTGACTATGATAATGGAAGATACGGAAATTGACTTTAACATGAAGAGAATACAAGAACACGTAAAGAAAGACACAGAAATGCAAGAGCTCATCCAAATAATAGAGAATGGATTCCCGAACGATAGAGCTAATCTTCCAGTTATTCTAAGACCGTACTGGCACATTAGACATAAGCTTGTCGTCGAAAACGGAGTCGTTCTCAATGGATGCCGGTGTATCATCCCTAAAGAAATGCGAAAAGAAGTTTTGAGAACACTACATTCAAGTCACCAAGGTGCTACGAGCGTACTAAGACCGAAGCAAGAGCAAGAATGGTCGTCTATTGGCCCAGAATGGAACGTCAGATCGATGACACAATAAAGCAATGCAAAGCATGCCAAGAAACCCGTCCAAGTCAGGTCAGAGAACCGATGTTGCCGAGAACTACACCAGCAAGGTGCTTCCAGGAAGTTCATGCCGACTTTTGTGAACACCGCGGCAGGCAATTCCTAGTGATAGTGGACGGATACTCTGGATGGATCAACGTATGGAACTTCGGACAAAATGCTCCGGTTTACAAGCTGATTAACGCGTGCCGTGAGCTATTTTGTCAGACAGCTGTACCGGAATTGTTCTGGTCAGACTCAGGTCCTCAGTTCAAGGCCAGCGCATTTGGTAACTTTTTGAAGAGATGGGTAGTCGAGTCCAGATTCTCATCCCCATACCACCACCAAAGCAACGGGAGAGCCGAAGCGGCAGTCAAGTCAGCCAAATAGATCATCAGAGGATCGTGGGATTATCGCAACAATGACACAGACAAGGACAAAATGGCGGAAGGAATACTTATCTATAGAAACACACCTATGGATGACGGACGCATTCCTTCTATTATGCTGTATGGACACCCAGCAAGAGATTCACTTCCTGCTCATCGAAGAAGCTTTAATCCCGAATGGTACAACACGATTAAACAAATGGAGGACACAGCATCAGAAGTTCACGAGGCTGTGGAGCAACAGTACAACAAGTCCAAGAGAAGCCTCGATGGAATCCGAATAGGGTCGACTGTAGTTCTTCAAGAGCCAACAACGAAACTGTGGCAACGGAGAGGAGTAGTGGTAGAGGTCGGAAAACACCGCGACTACCTGGTAAAGTTGGCGAGCGGCAGAATACTACGGAGAAACCGCATTTACGTACGGCCAACATTGCACTGACCGTCGACAACTGGCAAATGACAAAGACGACAAACGGCGAAAGTACAAGACGTACGGAGACGACTCGTACTACGACGGCCAATCAACCAAGCAAGGAGAAACCACGAAGTAGCTCGAGAGCAACGAAGGGCATCCCGCCCGCCCGACTCCAGTACAGTAGGCTAGGACATCCAAAAGTTAATTTTGTCGAGTGATAAGGACACTGACTTGAAAGGGGAGATGCTTTGGATGGACTCTTACTAGTATATCCATGTCTATGGCCTTGACCTCCACTGCCAACGTGCTAAGAGGCAGGGCGATTAAATACGAGTATATTGTTTTAAGCTCCTTGGCTCGCCATCAGAGCAGCCCAAGTTACATTATACCAAAGCATATAACAGCATCCTTCTACTTTTTCAGTAGTTCTCGTGTTAACTTAAATAGGTGATTTAGCTGTCTCAAGAGCTAAGTGATGAGGATTGTAGCCATTGGGAAGGGCGAGGGAGGATTGATTGACTTAGCTGTTTCTGACCACATCATGTACGAACTACGAGCGTATCAAAATATATGAAACCTAATGCGAAAATAATTGTTCATATCTCATGGGGAAATTCCAGACAATGCAAAGCTGTACGAGTTCCCCTACAGGCGGCCTCTGAGCCTGGGCCAGCCGGTCCGTCTCGGCATGTTCCTGAACGCAACCGATGTCAAAGTGCTGTCCTTAGTCAGAACTGATACCGGCTGCCAGCTGCTACCTGTAGCTGACTTTGATGAATTCAGGTGAGATTCAAACTCAAGTCAAGTAAATTTGATTGATGAATTCAATTGTAATAAAGTCCTAGTGGATGACTTTTAAGAGTGACTGGCAGAGTGAAAGGCCCGTGTCTGTCTCTGAGAGTGTCCGCGTCAAGCAGAGCGGAGGTCGAGCTCGTCAACTGCAGCAGCCCGATGCTGTCGCTGCTGAGCTTCCCGGAGACTGCCAGTTCATTGCTGTGCTTTGAGCAGTGCAACATTAGCGACTCTGTGATCAATCAACTGATAGAGTTTGAGATGTCGACTCCTCAGTACGCATCTGAGTACTCAATGAATGCTCTGAATTGGAGCACCAGCGCTAATGACACAGTGGCATATTTTGATGGCGACTCAGCGCTTGGTGTTCACTTTCGATATCTTCTCTTCATCCTAATGGGAGTGAGCTGCATTAGCATGACTTTATGGCTACTATCTAAATTGCAGCGAAACAGTCTTTTTTAGTGACTATTTTTTAACAGTCAGAGCATAGACCTGTAGTGCCAAAGTTTTATTATTTAATAAAAGTACAATCAAGGTGACAATATCCAGATTTTGTGTTAGAATTCCATTTATTAGTGCATATTTGAATATTAATTTTGATGTATCCAGCAAACGTTTTGGATTGGCATATTGTGTACAGTGACAGCAAAAAAACATTTTTGTAAACATTTAAGTATAAAATCAGTTTGCGCAAAAAAACAATAAAAAAATTATTAATGTTATCCATCCAGCATGCATCTTTGGATATAGAAGTAACGTTCAAAGCTTGCAGCGAAATACACTGAAAATAAGTTTAGCGCACTAGCCTCCTCAGATTCAGTAGTGTAGAACGCTCTTGATTTTTTGTCTCTTAAGTTTTTTGCGGATTTTTACTTCTGAAGAAGACTTTTATGAACAACAATGTAGGGAAAAGAAGGTAAATATATAAAAATGAGGTATTGAAATGAATGAAAAATTTCTATTTTTCCCTACAGCACACCGCAGAGAACTTAGACAATGCAAATTATGATTTATTTGTTAGTGCCCCTAGTGCGGGCGCCCCTGGTACTAAAGCCCCTGGTGCTAGCGCCAAAGCCCTTGGTTACGCCCCCCCCCCCGATACCAAAACGATTGACGGTATTCCCCTATTCCCCTATCCCCAGTAAGCTGGCGCTGAAGTTCCTCGGGGTCTGGATTGACCGCGGACTTCTTTTCGACAAACATCTGAGCGAAATCAATGACAAAATGCTCCGTCGAACTGCCATCATAAAAGCTTTAGCAAACCGGGATTGGGGATGGGATCGCCTCCTCCTCCTCAAAGTCTACCTGCTTTGGTCGAGTCGGTGATCTGGCATGCTACATCGGCTTGGACGCCCTGGTTGTCCAAGACTCGCCTGGATGAACTTGACCGCGCCCAAAGGGAGGCGCTGCGCAACATCACCGGCCTGCCACGATCGACCCCCACGGAAGCTATCCACCTGGAGGCTCAGGTCGACTCTATGATGCCGCTCCCGCGCATGCCCTTCCACCTTACACGCCGTCCACCCAGGACCTCACTCGTCGACCAGGGCATCAACTGTTTCACCGACCTGCCAGACCTGGGAGCCACTTCGACTGAACAAACTCTTGCAGCCATTGAGCAACGCTGCCCAGGATCCTGCACCTACTACACCAATGGCTCGGCCACCGGAGGGGTCGAAAACGGCGAAGCCGCTTGGATCCTCTCGATCATGATGGCACCAGCCATCGCCGCGGGCACGCAGCAGCTGGTCGCTGGTGCAACTCCTACGAAGCCGAATTAATGGCCATCAAGCTCGCCCTGGAAAAAATTATCAGCTCCGAACCGCGCCATGCCGTCATACTGACCGACAGCCAGAGCGCCATCGCCGCCATCAAGGCTGACCGTCCAACCCTCAACCTGCGGCTTGAGCAAGTTAAAGATCTCCTCGCTAACGCAGCCATGCACACGAAGATCACCCTGCAATGGGTTCCGGGACATTCGGAGTGCCCGGTAACGAACTGGTGCACGCAGAGGCCAAGCTTGCGGGCCACACTGCCTCAAGACGAGTCCGAAATTTGCCTTGCAGCTGCTAAAGAGCGCGTCCGCCATCATCTCAAGTACCGCCCAACCCTTCATGGCACTTGGCCGAGGTCTATGGTAAAACGATCTCCTTCCATCAGGGACGCGTCGCCAACAAATCCGTGGCGCAGGTCAGAGCAGGCCACTGCCCTGACTCCACTATTATCGCAACCGCACCGACATCACC